>BPLR01013326.1:0-66058 GCA_021605095.1 Caerostris extrusa | reverse complement strand
GTTACGTATTGCTAATCTTTTGTTTTATATTCGCAATTTAATGCCAGTGTGTAGAAACACGGTTGCAATACATAAAAATATAAAATTGTTAAAGTCTCCTTTTCTTGATTATAATCGAATCCCAGATAATTATCATTTTATTATTTTAAAGTAAAATTAATTTATCGGGCAGAATTTAGTCAACTTCCTTTTTTTGTACGAGTTAGAGTGATTAAAGAAATATATTTACCAATTTAATGTTAAATGTAACATTTTGTCTGACGTAATAGAAGAGCGCCAATGATTGTAACTTAGTCTTTTGTGATCTAACTTTTGTGATTTTTGTTGAGAAATTGTTAAATAATGAAAATGAAACACATTGTTTCCAATGTTGATTCACGTATTGGTAATTATTTAGTTGAGGCGACTAAAAGCAGATGCAATCTGTTCTATTACGAAGTTAATGTAATTGCTTCAGCATTATATCCGTGAGAATAGAACGTGCATATTCATGTCTGTTTGCGCATGGGATGATTATTTAGTACATTGCTTCACTTGCCTATATAACGTCTGAACTTTCCTTCTTCTACCGTTTCCTTTAAAGTTTCATTAAATTCAATTCATCTACTTCCTTATAAAGGTTTATTAAATTCATGACGAGAGACATTGGATTTTTTTTAAGAATGAAATTGAAAACCATTGTTACAGGATTGTAAAAGATGAGTGATAATTTTAATAAAAATTTAAATATAGTCTAAAATGTATAAAACAATACTCAAAACTCTGTTTACTCATTCGGAAATTATTAAAACAAGTGTTGGATTTTTTTTTTTCAAGTACTGAAATAATTTGTAAAACTTATTACAAATAAGTCTTTCACTGAATCTTCTTCGTCAATGGTCTGCCTGATGCTAAATGGCTAGTGATCTGCCCGTTACTACAACATGCTTCAGGTTCGAAGCCTTGCGGTGGCATGGCTGTATGTTGGTTGTTCGGAATCCACATTAAACTGTAGGTCCTGGTCTTATTAGACTAAAGTGTGCACAAAATGACCGTAGAACGACAAACATACCAGAAATCTTTTTTAATGGCGCAACAGCTCCATGGTGGACCAAGGCCGTCTGCCAACTGGCAGATTTCAAAAAATGGGATTGTTTCTTTTACGGCATAGGATTGTCAGCTCTACGCTGTACTATCGTAATATACCGGTATCTAGGGTTTAAAGAGGATTTTGAGCCACTACAAACATCCGTGGCATTACCGGGTCTTGAACCCGAAACCTGCGGCGACAGAGTTCTAGTCACTAGGCTATCAAGACCCTTTCACTGAATATTGAAGTAAAAATAGTTTTTCTTAATTTATATTTATTCTCAGAAAGAATACACAAATGCATTCCGTTTTTATTTTATTCCATTTTAAGATTCAAGTATGTGGCAACTATTTAATCGCCTTAATCAGTGCTTAACGAGGAGTAGAAAGCACTTTAAGCCTCGAAACTATTTAATCAACAAACAAAAGTGTTGTCATTGGAGATTTAAATCCTATCCTTTTTTTTTTAAGAAAAAAAAATATGCATTTTAAATAAATTAAACACATCCCAGGAGTAAATGATTTTCGTATGAATCGTATTGTGCGTCTGGTAAGAAAACACTGAAGACAGATTTAGGTACTGAAGTATTGAAGATAAGTTTAAATTATTTATACTTCGAGTTATAAGATAATATTTTTATGACACAAATTATATTGTGTAATCCTGCTTCCTTCTACCCACTGGCAAGAGAGCCCCCCTGAGCGTTCAGGGAAAAAATGATCAGTTGGCCTACAGGTTGTCACTCGGAGAGAAAGTATATTTCATGCTCCCGGCGAGTATCCGAGTTTCAGATTTTCGGCATAGAAGGGGAGTCCTTCCAAGAATTTCTAATTATCTGCCTTTAAGTGTGTTAAATATCGCATGTCTTTGATTGTCAGTGTGTGGTGTTTGTGCGTATGTAAATGTAGTTGTGAGTTCTAAAATCTGTGTCTTAAGTATCTCAACCAAACATATCCAGTTACAATATGGTTGCCGAACCTGTACACTACAATTATACATATATGGGAAATTATATTTAATGGTAACTTAATGAGCATAGGCAAAATAAAACTCCTAAAACTGAGTAAAAGAGACTAAGTAGTGTAATGATATATTTATAAGTAACAAGTATTATAAGTAACCATATATTTATAAATAACAAGTATACGTAACAAATACATGTAACAAGTATATGTAACAAGTATATGTAACAAGTATATGTAACAAATATGTAACAAGTATGTGTAACAAAGTATAAGTAACAAAGTTTATGTAACAAGTTACAAAACGTAAAGATATAATTAAGTTTTGTAAATTTAAAACAAACATAATTTTGATTAAAATTGAGTGTAATTATTAAAATAAACGTTAAAAACAGTTTTGTTTACTTAAAATACTCAAAACCTACACTACCAGAAAGAAAAAACCAAAATGATCATTTAATTTTCGCTGTATAGGTCAGAGTAACAGTTACAAGTTTTTCATTTTCTATTTCTCTTTTATTTCCTAATTTCCCGGCACATTGCGTGGGAGTTGGCGAGAAAAATTGAATCTAACGGAAAACTGAGAAAGCAGCTGTGAGTTCGCAAAAGCAGATACCTCGCATCTGCTGCTCTCCCTCGAATCACGTGGCGCAGATCTCACACCCTGCCTTTTCTTGAGACCACGGGAAGAATCCAGAGTTAGTTCTCAATCGGTGGCAACGGAATTACAGATCATTCGAAAAAGCATGGATCGGGAAGCATATGGTAATGATGCAGTTTGAGTTCTCCTGTTCAAATTAGTTGCGCAAATAGAATTTGGAATTTCGTACGACTCTTCCTTCCTTTATGATTGATTGGAATTTCTTTAACTATTTACACTCGCTCCTGATACGGAGGAATTGCAAATCAGGGGTGGTGGTGTGTACGTAATGTATTTTAAACTAGTTTTCCGAAAATTAGATTTGAATTCGTTTTTATGTATGGAAACGAGTAAAGTCAATTTTTATTTGAATTTTTTTTTTTTTTTTGAAATTTATTTTTTTCGGTTTTTTGTAATATATTCTGAAGTTGATTTTAGATTTGTTTCTGTAAGTAAATAAGAAAAAGTGTTTGCTGCGTTCCAATTTTTTTTTTGTTCCCATTAAATTATATTTGGGGAAAAAATACTAAATAAGAAAACTCTGTATTTTTTTAAGAGAAATGTAATGGAAACTAGAAATAGAATTTGTTTATATAAAAGATAAATTTAGAATGCAGAAAATTTACATTATAATGTAATTTATTAATAGTAGTAATGTTGTTTAAAGTTAATTTCCCTGAATTGTTAATAATTTAATTTCCAGAATTGTTTAAATATTTATTTAATATCTTTAAGAGATTTAAATGTATTTAAAGGATCTGTTGCATTTCAATTGGAACCTGATGGCCAAGTGGCAAGCTCTCTGGCTCTCAGTAACATAGGTTTAGGATTCGAGAGTGGGTAACGTCGGTGCAGCACTTGCCTTAAGGCATCCAAGACAACTGTCTAAGTGTTTGCCAGCTTCATTAGAAAAAAAAATGATTTAAACTGCTAACAACAGGTTTTTTTCTCATGAACACCAATGAAAAGTAATGAAATCTTGGCTTTAATGAGATAATTAAATTAAATTTATAATATGTTTCGTTTCCAATGTATAATTACGTTTTGTGAAACACAAAATTTAATACAAAGCATAAATTTAATAAGCATAAACTATAATAATATAAATTATTTTTAATAAAATTGAATTTTGTTATTCAAATAAACATTAAAAAAACAGTATTGTTTACTTAACTCTTTCAAAACTTATACTAGCAGAAGGAAAAGTCAAATGATTATTTAATTTTCATTGGTTCAACGTGCATAGGCTAGAGTTATAGAGTTCCAATAGTCGATATAGATTAATTTATATATGTTTCGTTTCCAATGCATAAGTACGTTTTGTAAAGCTCAAAATTTAAAACAATGATAATTTTGACTGATATATCAAGTTTTATAATTCAAATAAACATTAAAAACAGTTTTGTTTATTAAACTCTTTCAAAACTTACACTACCATAAAGAAAGAAAACCAAAATGATCATTTAATTTTCACTGTGTAGGTCAGAGTTACAGTTACTACGATCTTTTCCTTTTCTATTTCTTTTTTATTTCCTACTTTCCCAGCACATTGCGTCGCGAGGAAATTGAATCAAACGGAAAGCTGAGAAAGGGAATCTTGCAGCTGCGAGTTCGCAAAAGCAGATACCTCGCATATGCTGCTCTCCCTCAAATCACGTGGCGCAGATCTCACACCATGCCTTTCTTGAGACCGCGGGAAGAATTCAGAGTTAGTTGTCGATCGGTGGCAACGGAATTACAGATCATTCGAAAAAGCATGGATCGGGAAGCATATGGTAATGATGCATTTTGAGTTCTCCTCATGAAATTAGTTGTGCAAATAGAATTTTGGAATTCGTAGGATTCTCCCTTCCTTTATGATTGATTGGAATTTCTTTAACTATTTACACTCGCTTCTGATACGAAGGAATTGCAAATCAGGGTAGTGGTGTGCACGTAATGTATTTTAAAACTAGTTTCCGAAAATTAAATTTGAATCCGTTTTTATGTATGGAAACGAGTAGAGTCAATTTTATTTATCTTTTTTAAATTTATTTTTTGTTTTGCAATATATTCTGAAGTTGATTTTAGATTCGTTTCTTTTAAGTAAATAAGAAAAAAGAGTTTGCCATTAAATTATATTTGGAAAAAAATATTAAATAACAAGATTTTGTATTTTTGAAAAAGAAATGTAATACAAACTAGAAAAAAAAAAAAATTATTTACATAAAAGATAAATTTAAAAGGATATAAAAGATAAATTTATATAAAAGATAAATTTAAAAAGGATATAAAAGATAAATTTACATAAATATATAGAAATTTATATAATATATAAAAAGATAAATTTAAAATTTGCATTGTAATGTAATTTATTAATGGTAGTAATTGTTTTTTAAGTACTATAAAAAACTGTAAAATAAACAATTAGAGAACAAAAAAAGTTTTATTTACTTTTTTTTTCTTTTTTATAGTTTTCCAAAATAATTTAATTTTCCTGAATAATTTTAACATTTATTATCATTAAGATATTTAAATGTATTTAAAGGATTTAATCCATTTCATTTGGGGCGTAAACGTAACGTTAACGTTACAAAACGTAATTAATGTTAAAACGTTATGGTATTTACGTTAACGCTACAAAACTTAATTAATGCTAAAAGATAACGATAACGTTACTGTATTTTTTACAAAACGGAATTTAAAAACTTAACTATATATTTATGTTTTGTAACAAGTCACAAAACTTAAATACATAGTTACATTTTGTAAATTTAAAATAAAGAAAATTTTGTACTAAAATTGGGTATAATTATTCAAATAAACATTAAAAACAGTTTTGTTTATTTAACTCTTTCAAAACTTACACTACCAGAAAGAAAAAACCAGTCAAATGATTATTTAATTTTCATTGGTTCAACGTGTGTAGGTCAGAGTTACAGTTACAACGATCTTTTCCTTTTCTATGAAATTTACGAAGAAAAGGAAATTATACTGCATAAAAAATTAAATTCAGTTTATGATATGTTTCATTTCAAATATATAAATACGTTTTGTAACAAGTTACAAAAAGTAATTTTGCTAAACGTAGCGTTAACGTTATGATTTTTAGGTTAACGCTACAAAACGTAATTACAAGTTAAACTATATATTTTAGTTTTGTAACACTATATAATTTTGTTAAAACGTTTTTACGTTTTTTTACAAGTTACAAAACAAAGCTTAAATACATAGTTACGTTTTTGTAAATTTAAAACAAAGATAGTTTTGATTAAAATTGAATAATTAGTATTGAAATAAACATTAAAAACAGTTTTGTTTATTTAACTCGTTCAAAACCTACACTACCATAAAGAAAAAAAAACCATACGATCATCTAATCTTCATTGGTTCAACGTGCATAGGTCAGAGTTACAGTTACAAACGATATTTCTTTTTCTATTTCTCCACTCTCTTTTCTTTCCCTAACTTCCCAACACATTGCGTGGAGAGTCGGAGAGAAATTGAATCAGACGGAAAACCGAGAAAGAGAGAATCTTGCAGCTGCGAGTTCGCAAAAGCAGATACGCCGCATCTGCTGCTCTCCCTCGAATCACGTGGCGCAGATTTCACACCACGCCTTTCTTGAGAGCGCGGGAAGAATTCAGAGTCAGTTCTCGATCGGTGGCGATGGAATTACAGATCATTCGAAAAAGCATGGATCGGGAAGCATATGGTAATGATGTATTTCGAGTTCTCCTCATGAAATTAGTTGTGCAAATAGAATTTCGGAATTCGTAGGATACTCCCTTCCTTTATGATTGATTGGAATTTCTTTAATTATTTACACTCGCTTCTGATACGGAGGAATTGCAAATCAGGCGTAGTGGTGTGTACGTAATGTATTTAGACTAGTTTCCGAAAATTAAATTTGAATCCGTTTTATGCATGGAAACGAGTAAAGTCAATTTTATTTTACTTGAAATTGTTTTTCTGTTTTGTTATATATTCTGAAGTTGATTTTTAGATCCGTTTCTGTCAGTAAATGAAAAAAAGTGTTTGCCATTAAATTACATTTGGAAAGAAAAATATTAAATAAGAAGATTTTTGTATTTTTTGTAAGAAAAATGTAATAGAAACTAGAAAAAAAGAAATTGTTTATATAAAAAGTAAAGTTTAGAATGCGGAAAATTTGCACTGCAATGAAATTTATTATTAGAAGTAATGTTTTTAAGTACTATAAAAACTGTAAAATAAACAATTAGAGAACAAAAAAAAGCCTTTTCTCTTTTATACCATAGCTTTCCGAAACAATTTAATTTCCCAGAATAATTTGAACATTTATTATCTTTAAGAAATTTAAATGTATTTTTAATGATCTAATGTATTTCATTTAAGCTGTGTATTTCTATGACAGTAAAAAATTTGAAATCATAATCTCACCATTATTTTTAAATATCTTATATTATATATAATATATAAAATTTAATGCTTGAAATATGGGCCTGATGGCCGTGCTTCTGGCGCTCGGTACCACAGGTTTCCAGTTCGAGTTCCGATAGTCCCATGGAGGCTTGTAGAAGTTCGGAAACCACTTCAAACCATAGGTCCTGGTCTAATATGACCGTAGAGAGTCGGGCGTAGGATTGAAAATTCTACATCGTAAAAGGTAACAACGTCTCATGTTTCGGAATCTGCCAATAAACAAAAAACCTTAGCCACTATGGGGCTATCGTGTCATTGAAGAAGAAGTACTTGTAAAAAACGTAATTAATGTTAAAAGTAGCGTTAAAGTTACGTTTTTGCGTTAACGTTACAAAACGTAATTAATATTAACGTAACAAAAACGTAATTAATACTATAAAAACTATAAAATAAAACAATTAGAGAATAAAAATGTAGTTTCTGCTAGATTTACTTATCTGCTCTTTTATAACTTTCAATATAGTTTAATTTGTCTGAATAAATTGAACAATTATTATCTTTAAGATATTTAAAAGTATTTAAAGGATTTAATCCATTTCATTTGGGGCGTACAACGTAAAGTTAAAGTTACAAACGTAATTAATGTTAAAACATAGCGTTAACGTTACGTTTTTATACGTTAACGTTACAAAACGTAATTAATATTAAAACGTAAAGCGTTAACTCTACAAACGGTAATTAACAAATTAAACGTAATTAATAAACGTAACTATATATTTACGTTTTGTAACAAGTTACAAACGTAAATACCACGTTTTGTTAATTTAAAACAAAAGACAATTTTATAAAAATTGAGTATAATTATTCAAATAAACATTAAAAACAATTTTGTTTATTTAACTCTCAAACCTCACAATACCATAACGAAAAAAAATGATCATTTGTTTCCATTGGTTCAACGTCCATTGGTCAGAGTTACAGTTACAACGATTTCCTTTCCTATTTCTCTAGTCTCTTTTATTTCCTAATTTCCCAGCACATTGCGTGGGGAGTCGGAGAGGAAATGAATCAATCGGAAAACTGAAAAAGAGAAACTCGCAGCTGTGAGTTCGCAAAAGCAGATACCTCGCATCTGCTGCTCTCCCTCGAATCACGTGGCGCAGATCTCATACCCCTGCCTTTTCTTGAGACCACGGAAGAATTCAGAGTTGGTTCTCGATGGGTGGCAACGGAATTACAGATCATTCGAAAAAGCATGGATGGGGAAGCATATGGTAATGATGCATTTCGAGTTCTCCTCATGAAATTAGCTGTGCAAATAGAATTTTGGAATTCGTAGGAATCTTCCCTCCTTTATGATTGATTGGAATTTCTTCAACTATTTACACTCGCTTCTGATACGAAGGAATTGCAAATCTGAGTAGTGGTGCGCACGTAATGTATTTTAAAAACTAGTTTCCGAAAATTAGATTTGAATCCGTTCTATGTATGGAAAACGAGTAAGGCCAATTTTATTTTTGCTTGAAATTTATTTTTTTTTATTTAGTAATATATTCTGAAGTTGATTTTAGATTCGTTTCTGTAAGTGAATAAGAAAAAAAGGGCCTTGCTTCTCTATTTTTTTCGGTCAAATTAAATTATATTTGGGAAGGAATACTAAATAAGAAGATTTTGTATTTTTTGTAAAGAAATGTAATAGAAATTGGAAAAAAGACTTCTTGTGTTGGTAAAAAAAATTTGTTTATAGTAAAGATAAATTTAAGAATGTTGAAAATTTGTACTGTAATGTAATTTATTAATAGTAGTAGTGTTTGTTAAGTACTATAAAAACTATAAATTAAACTATATAATAATTATCTTTGTTTTATATTTACAAGTCTTAAATATATAGTTATGTTTATTAATTACTTTTTGTAACGTTAACATAAATACCGAACCGTTAACGTTACGTTTTAACATTAATTACGTTTTGTAACGTTAACGTAAAAACCTTAACATTAACGTTAAGGTATTTTAACGTATGTTAACGTTACAAAATGTAATTAACAAGTTAAACATAATTAATAAACGTAACTATATATTTACGTTTTGTTAATTTAAAACAAAAGATAGTTTTGATTAAAATTGAGTATAACTATTCAAATAAACATTAAAAACAGTTTTGTTTATTTAACTCTTTCAAAACTTACACTACCAGTAAGAAAAAGCTAGATGGTCACTTAATTTCCATTGGTTCAACGTGTGTAGGTTAGAGTTACAGCTACTACTTTTTTTTCCTTTTCTATTTCTCCAGTGTCTTTTATTTCCTAATTTCCCGCCACATTGCGTGGGAGTCGGAGAGGAAATTGAATCAAACGGAAAACTGAGAGAGAGAATCTTGCAGCTGCGAGTTCGCAAAAGCAGATACCTCGCATCTGCTGCTCTCCCTCGAATCACGTGGCGCAGATCTCACATCATGCCTTTCTTGAGACCGCGGGAAGAATTCAGAGTTAGTTCTCGATCGGTGGCAACGGAATTATAGATCATTCGAAAAACCATGGAGGGGGAAGCATATGGTAATGATGCATTTTGAGTTGTCCTGATGAAATTAGTTGTGCAAATAGAATTTGAAATTCGTAGGATTCTTCCTTCCTTTATGATTGATTGAATTTCTTTGAATTATTTACACTCGCTTCTGATACGAAGGAATTGCAAATCAGGGGTGGTGGTGTGTACGTAATGTATTTTAAACTAGTTTTCCGAAAATTAGATTTGAATCCGTTTTTTATGTATGGAAACGAGTAAAGTCAATTTTATTTATCTTTTTTTGGAATTTTTTTTTTTTTTTGTTTTGTAATATATTCTGAAGTTGATTTTAGATTCGCTTCTGTAAGTAAATAAGAAAAATTTTTTTCCTGCTTCTCCAATTTTTTTTTTTTTTGGTTCTATTAAATTATGTTGGGAAAAAAATGCTAAATAAAAGGAGCCTTTGTATTTTTTATAAAAGAAATGTAATAGAAACTAGAAAAAGGATTAGAAAAAATAAATTTAAGTAAATTGAAAATTTGCTCTCTAATGTAATTTATTAATGATAGTAATGTTTTTTAAGTAGTATAAAAACTATACAATAAACAATCAGAGAATAAAAAGAGTTTTATTTACTTGTTTGTTTTTATAGCATTCCAATGTAATTTAATTTCCCTGAGTAATTTAAATATTTATTTATTTTTTGTAGAGATATAAATGTATTTAAAGGATCTAACACATGTCATTTAAGCTCTATATTTTTATGACGGTAGAACAAATTTGAAATAATAATCTGATTATAATTCTTTAGATATTTTTACATGAATATATACTATTTCTCTGACGCTCTATGGCATAAGTTTTGGGTTCCAGTCCCGATGGTAACATGGTTGTTTGTAGTGGTTCGAATCCATTTAAACCGTAGGTTCCGGTCTACTATGACTGTAAGAGTGTTGGGCGCAGGATTGACAACCTTATCCCGTAAAAATAAAACATCTCCTGTCTTTAAATTTGCCAGTAGGTAGATGACCTTGGCCCACCATGGTGCTGTTGCTCAATGATGATGATGATATACTATTTAGTGTTTGAAATATTAATTTAACGAAGCCTAAAATAGGAGAAATATCCTATATTATTTAGAATATTTAATTTAAGTAACAGTGCCAAATTTATAATACTTATAGTGTTCTTTTGAATGATATTCTAAAGGCTAAGTTGGAGATTGATGGCAGAGTGACTAGCTTTTTGCCGCTCGGTACCGTAGATTTCATGCCCTGCCGTACCTTGAATGTTCGTAGTAGCTCGGAATCCACTTTAAACAGTAAGTTCCGGTCTAATTTGACGGTTGAGCGCAGGGCTGATAACCCTGCACCTTAAAAGAAAATAACATGTCTTGTTTCAGAGTCTGGTAGAAGGCCTTGGTCCCCCATGGGGCTGTCGCGCTACTGACTGAGAAGAAAGGCTAAATTATTTTTATATTATCTATTTTCAATTTAAAAACTATTTTCGCTATTTTAGCTGCTGATTTTATTGTAATTTTATATGATATTTGTATTTAAGTTTAAGTTTTCTCTATAACTCCGCCCACTACTGGCCTGTTTCGTTTAACACTCAGTGGTTTTTGTTTAATCAAACATTCTTCAATAAACAACACTCATACCAAAGCTTTGATAAATCATTTGGTTGAATAAAGTAAAAGTTAGGGCTGGACGTGCGTGTAATCTTGATTGTATTATTCGTGGATAGAAACTAAATTATTTCTCAAAATAATTACGCTTTGTTTAGTTGTCATATTTATTAAAATTGCAAAGACAGTACTGCACAACTGCACAACTGCAACACATAACACGAAAAACTGAATTAAAAAATTTACAAAATCATCTTTAAAACATGTACGTTTAAGGGTCTTTATACCTTCACAATGCCTGGAACTCTTCACTCGACTCCGCACACTCCTTTTCTCTTTCTTCCTCTCCCACTATCGGTTCCAATGTCTAACGGACGAAAAATGCGTGCTAAGTCCGTAGTCTAACATAAGGGTCAATCTGTCCATGAAAGGAGGATCTATCAACCTTGAACTCTACCCCATTGGCTATATTTTGTTTCGAAAGAAAAGGTGGATCCTTAATAATAATATACTATAACTATAACTATTTTATCTCCTTGATGTATTTAGATGAGTATTTCTTTATGAAAAATATTAGTCATTAGTTTAAATTTTGATTTTTGTTTTGTAGAACAGCCAGTTAGCAAAATAAATGAAATCATTCATTTTATTTTGTCACTCTTCTTTAGCGCTAAATTGAATTATAAAATGTAGAATAAATAGCTACTATGTAGTAAAAATTTAAATCAGTTCAAATTAATAAAATAAGTTGAACGGTGCCAACTTCATTCTATTAAGTTAAATGACAATGTTTTTGACAATTCACTACATGGTGGATTTTCAAGACCATTACCAGAAAATATCACCCAAAGATGATTAAAGCAAACTATTTTCTACTAAATGGTATTCCTCCTATTTCTCAAAATATATACCACCTTATGTGCCATCTGATCTGAAAAGAAATCATCTGATTCTTACCTCTAGATTGGTTTATATCATGTCAAGTACATCCACTTTATTTGCCTTGTCAAATAAAATTATTTGATTAAAATCCTTAATAGAAATATTTAGTCTACTTCAGTCAGTCTAGCCTTAGCCTACTCATTCTTTTTATTGCTCTTGAGGCCGTATCCCGTTTTTTGAGTAATAAGTGTCAATTTAGTTAAAGAAAAGACGGTTATAGAATGCACATATTTGCTTTTCTTCAAAAAATGAGTTTGTAAGATAAGGAGCGAAAAGTAAAGTTGCAAAAGAATTTTATATAATTCTTTTCAGTATATTCATTTTTTTATTTTAATGCTAATGAAATAATATTAGTATATTTATACTTATCTTCGACAATAATAAATCTAACTAATATTAATTAAGGGACCTGTTGGCCAAGTGATTGGTGCTCAAGTCCCGACGGTGCCATGAATGTTTGTAGTGGTTCGAATTCACCTTTAACCGTAGGTTCCAGTGTAATGTCACTGTAGAATATTGGACGCCTGTCTGCAAACCTACCCCCGTAAAAATTCCCTGTCTCGAAATTAGAATCCTGGGGGTGGCAAACATATTTGTTGTGGTTCGGAATCCACGTTAAGCTGTAAGTCTCTGTCTATTTAGCCTAAAGTGTGCACAGCATGACTTTAGAGTGACAAACCAAACCAAACCAAATCTGTCTCGAAATCTGCAAGCAGGCCATGGCTCAGCAAGGGGCTTTTGCTCAACTGATAATGATGATAACATTAATTTTAAATTTTTTTATATTGTTACCAAAATAAAAAATAATTTGAATATAAAAATGCAAACTTTTTACAATAAATGATATAAATTAATTCATTTTCTCAAACATGATAAGATTTCTTTTTCATTGGCGCAACAGCCCTACAGCCAAGCCTTCTGGCAGATTTCGAGAGACTCGATATGTTTTTAGGGGTAGAGTTATCAGTCCTACGCCCTACAGTCATATTAGACCAGGACTTACGTCTTAAAGTGGATTCCGAACCAAAGCAAACATCCATGGTACCGTCGAAGATCGAACAAGAAATCAATGACACCGAGCGTCAGACACTCGACCATCAGGCTTCAAAATTCGTTACCGTGGCCAGAATTCGAACCTGGGTTATTACGACCACAATGCAATGTACTAACCACTATACGATCACGCTCCTATTCGTTGTAACAATTATCAAGGAATCTCTCACGTTTGTAAAAGCACTAGCTACAATAAAAGTCATGAGCGGATTGGAACCTAAGATCTGCACGTAATCTGCACGTAAATCCATCGCACCAACAGTACTCGAACGCGAATCCTGCACCAAGCACCAGATTACTAATTTGCCAATAGGCTGCATTATAATATTTAGATCCTCTAAAATATTTTTTTGTTCTAATCCAGCTGGTAAACACCTGTCTTAGATGCCTTACGACAAGCGCTGCACCGACGTTACTCACTTAGCACTACCCAGGAGGTGCGTGTAGCTTGAAGATAAGTCACGGACGCGGAGTAACAATACTCCCGCAACGCTCTACGATCATTTTAGACCGGGACCTACGGTTCAAAGTGGATTACGAACCACCTCTACAAACATCCATGCCACCTACAGGATTCGAACCTGGAGCCTGTAATACCAAAGGCCAGAGCGTTAGCCACTCGGCCATTCAGGCCCATTAATTTGAATAGAAAAATGCAAATTATTTTTTAATAAATGATCTAAATTAATTGATTTTGCCAGACATGATAATATTTCTTCTTCATTCGAGCGACAGCCCATGGTGGGCCAGGCCACTGCCTACTGGCAGATTTCGAGACGTTTTCGTTTTAAAGGGTAGGGTTGTCAGCCCTACGCCCAACAGTTATGTTAGACCACGACCTACGTTTTAAAGTGGATTTCAAACCACTAAAAACATCTACGGCACCCCGATTCGAACCCGAAATCTGTGGCACCGAGCGCCAGAACGCTAGTCACTCGGCCATCAAGCTACAAAGATTCGTTACTGTGAGTAGGATTCGAACTTGGGTTATTGCGGTCACAAATTCAATGTACTAACCAATATACGATCACAGCCCTATTCGTTGTAACAATCATAAAAGAATCTTTTCCTTTCTAAAAGCTGTAGCTACAATGAAAATCATAAGTGGATTAGAACCTAAGAACTGCACGTAAGTCCATGGTACCGCCGGGACTCGAATCCGAATCCTGTGGCACCGAGCGCCAGAGTGCCCCATGATAACATTTAAATCCACTAGAATATCCGAGAAACAATGTTTAACAGATTTGCTTGAATTATATTTTCCCAATAAAACATGCAGAAATTAAAATTACAATTAAAACGACATGTCTCCAAGTTCTAAAATTTAAAACAACTAGAAAGCAATCTTTTAAGCTCAATTCTAAAATCATTTAGCGAAAACTCCTTTCTTTCATCTCCTAACACAACACCAGAAAACGATCTCTGAACTACAATTCCAAAACTCCCCAGTCCCAGCTGTTGCAAGTCCCATGAAAATCTGTGCCAGATGGCTTCAAAAGAGTGACTCGAAAGAATAAGATGCTACCAAGTCATCGTGTCGTATGCTGCCACCTGGTTGCTGATTCACACTTGGCCACCTGCGGGCACAAGGGGTTGATACGGGATTGGCGATTTCTCGCCAAAAGTGTCGCCTCAACTTTGAAAGTCCGAGTGGTGTGTAAATTAATTTAAACGAACAAAAAGTTTTTGGAGTATTTTTTTTTTTTCTGAGTGAAGATTGTTTACCTTAAATTTGAGTCTTAGTTAAATGTTTGGGTTGTGCTTAATTGTAGTGATTTTTGTTCAAGGTAGTGAACTTTGTATATTAAGTGTTGTTTAATTTTATAAGCTAACAGATGAGAACGAAACTATTGGATTTTTAACTAGTAAATATTTCAATTGTGCTTTATTCGCTAACTGTTCCATTTTTCCAAAATTTATTGATTAAATATTTAATAATAATAATAAAGACATAAATATAGTAATATCGATATAGACAAGTTAAAGTGTGATTTGTTTCAAAAGTACCAAAATATAATAAAAAATAATAAATAAAATAAAAACAAATTTATAATTTAACTTAGGATACGAGTAAATTATATTAAGTAGTAAGGCAAAGATTATATATTGCTTTAAATATTTAAAAAAAAGCATAATTTTTGCGTATTTTCGATAAAAAACGCTGTATGTCAAAAATTTTAAATTTTCTTTCACTGAATATTTTTAAGTGGTCCTGATGACCTAGTGACTAACTCTTGGTGCCAGAGGTTTCGAGTTCGAGTCCCGGCAGTGCCGTGGATGTTTGTAGTTGTTTGGAATCCGTTTTAAGACATAGGTACCGGTCTAATATGACTATATAGGTTGGGCGTAGGGTTGGTATCCATACCCGTTATAAGAAAAATCTGCACCTGATATCTGCCAGTAGGCAGGCGGCATGTGTTAAAATTAATCGACCCACAATGGGGCTGTTGAGCAAATGAAAGAATCCAAGAATATTTTTTAAGTGGCTAATATATTAAAAGGGCCTGATGGCCGAGTGACTAGCTCTTGGTGCCCCAGTTTACGTGTTCGAGTCCTGGCGATGCCATGGATTTTTGCAGTGGTTCGGAATCCACTTTAAACCGTAGGTCCAAGTCTAATGTGATTTATTTTACATTATTTTAAAGGGATTTATTTAAAAATGCAGTCACACATATATTTTCGAATGCTATTACTTTTTTTATTTGTAATGTTATAATAATTCGTAATGGGGAAGATAATTTTATTTCTTTTTATCTTTTATTTAATAGATAGAAATTCTAATAAAAATATAAACTTGTTGTACAGGTTTATGTAAAAAAAAAAAAAATAAAATTTCTGTTATATACATATTTATTGAAATACAATTTTAAAAGTTTTTACTGAGACTGTTAGAGAATTTAGAAAGTTACTAAAGTTTTTTTAAAATAAGTTACTTTTTTTAAAAATTAATTAAAATAATTTTAACACTTTTAAAGCATTCTTTTAAATTCTGTAATTTTATGTAAAGGTTTTTATAATATTAATAAAATTTATGGCTATTTCTTTTCGTAATATATTTTAGAAGATAAAATTTTATGAGATCTTTATTTTCTATACCCTGATATAAATATATTCAAATTTATTTGCAACGCAATATTTAATATTATATGGAAAATGGTTCATTAATATTATTCTTAACTTTTCATGAAAATAAAATAAAAACGGAGGAAAAACCTCCTTTATTACTATTAAACTACACTAATGCATGTCTAAAAATTATTTATTAAAATTTATGTTCATAAAAAATTGTTTATTTAATTTTTATGAATAAATCGTTATGTCCCATACCCTGATATAAATAATAACATTTTTCCAAAGGGAAGTGTTGTAGTATTCCCCTTCCAGGAGAGGACAGTATGTTATTGGGCACATACATAATTACAACCCATCACTCAATTTTGACAGCAGATAAGCAGCGTTGTGGTTGGTTATACTACATTCAATTAATGTTTTGTACTAATCAGAACAACCTGTCACTAAAATACGACAACAGATAATCAGTGACATGGATAAGGAGTCCTCATGAAATTAGCAATTGTCTGTGCAACTTTCACAGGTCGAAACAATTACAGACGGGATATGGATTTCACAATGATTTGTTGCATCGTGGTTGGAGATAGACTATGGCTGAGAAAGTGTCTACTCCATTGAAAAGGGAGGGAAACGAATTTTCTTAAAGGGAGGTTTTGGAGAAAGGAACTCTGCAACGAGTCTACAAGAAATGTAGTTTTTCTTTTTCGGAAAGTGACTGAACATGCCTGAATTTTCCGCCTGTTTTCAAAGAAAAACCTCTTGCGGTTTCTTGTATCACATTGTGTGATAATTAAAGGTTTGCTGCAGAATTAGTAATGCAGAATAAAAAAAATATTGTGAAATAGATTAGTCGTAGCCTCAAAAACTCTGAAAATCTCCGAACTTGCGGGGAACTGCACTTGTGAATGAAATTATCTTTAATCTTCATTTTTTTATCTAAATAGAGTTCTGCATATATATTTAATGTTTGTAAATAAAATTTAAAGTGGCCCTCTTCTTGAAGCCATTATAGGTCTAGTATAGTTTGAGACGTTACAAACTATATTCACATTTATATGTACTACATTATTTAGCATTATGTGAAAAATTGTTCATTAAGATTATTCTTAATTTGAAATGCATGGAAATAAAAAAAAATGGAGTTGGAAACTCTGTTAAGCATGTTTATTGCACTATTGCATGTTTAAAAATTTTCATTAAATTTTATGTTCGTAAAAAATTAAATGAATCATTTAAAAATTAAATGTGAGCTTATATATAGAGGGACAATGATGTGGAAACACTAAGATTTATTCATTTCTAATAAATTATCATCCAGCTTAATTAAATTACATAGATATAATTAAAAAGGAGTTAAGTTTTTAGTGATATACTATCAGAGTTTGTTCTAGATGCAAGTAGGATTCTTCCAAAATCTTTCATAATTAAGTCGAATTATTAGGAACTACAGCTTTAATTAGATTAGCACACTCAGAAAATGAAGTTAATTATTTCTTTTAATCATATTCTCAGCCATTTTTTTGCCAACAATTGACGAATATCTAATTAAGACACTAGTAATTAATAGGTTATTTCTATTTATTGTTGAAATTCAAGGCAGAAAATTTCCATTTAGTTAACAAAGCTTTTGAAACAAATAATAAAATAAGGAAATTTGATATCAAATGATTCGTTTAGATTTAAACCTTCATTTATTTTAAACATTTTCGTTATATTTGTTTTTTATATATAAATAATTAACAGAGTTTAATTTTAAATCACCCGTAAACCTATTTTTATTTAAGTATTCATAGGTGTAAAAAAATTCAAACTCGATTGAGACACTCGGCTTGATCTTTCTTACTTATGAAAGAATTAATTAGTCTTCTTTATTATGATAAAAGAACATACATCGCTAATTAATTTTTTTATGTGTGTCAAAAAAAAGAAGATAAAATTAAAGTTTTAAACGCTTGCACGTACTATATATTCTGATTAAATGACATTATATGAAAGATTTAATTACGTTTTTTTATTGAGGTTTTAATTTTTATTTTCACCTTTTTTATGGCTTTCAATGTGACTGTGGGGTGGAATTAATTAAAAAAATCCATAACTATACACGTTACGCTTAAAACGAATCTATTGATAAGTAAGTCAATTTAATAATAAAGTTATATAGCATGAGTAATGAATATTTTCCCAAGAAATTAATAAAATGCATGGTAAATAAAATAATTGTAATAATTATCGAATATTTTTATAATAATACAATTATTAGGGCCTGGTGGTCGAGTGGCTAGCGCTTTGGCGCTCGGTGCACAGGTTTCGGGTTCGAGTCCCGACGGTGCCATGGATGTTTGTAGTGGTTCGGAATCTAGTTTAAACAGCAGGTCTCGGCCTAATATGATCGTAGAGCGTTGTGAGGGTAATGTTACTCGCGTCCGTAACATATCTTCAAGCTACACGTGCCCCCTGTGTAGTGCAAAGAGCTGCTACTGTGTTAAAAGTGCTCTACAGCCCTTGTTTATGGCATTAAGATTAACTGTCTCAGTAATGACAGCTGCATTAGCACAACAACAACACAATTATTCACATAAATAGATGGACAGTTGGCAAGCGCTCTGGCCTAAAAGTGGTTCGCAAAAAATGACCGTAGAGCGAAACACTATTCAAACCATAAATGGATCGAAAACAACTTACTTTTCAACTCATAACTGTTAAACAGAAGAAAAGTCCTTAATCATGACATAGCCTAACTCGTGTTCCAATGGCAACATGTACAGTTTATGAGCAGATCTCAGTTTACAATCCGAATCCGCTTATGACGTTTTTTATAGCTACTGCTTTTAGAAGATTCGTTGATGATTATTACAACGAATCGGGCCATGATCATATAGCGGTTACTGCATTACGTTGGGGCAGCAATATCTCAGGTTCGAATCCTGGTCACTGCAACGAATTTTGGGGCCTGATGGCCGATTGACTTGTGCTCTGAACACTCGGTTCCACAGATTTTGGGTTGAGTCCCGGCGGTGACATGGATGCTTGTACTGGTTCAGTTCCACTTTAAGCCGTAGGTCCCTATCTAATATGACTGTAGGGCGTTGGACGTACAGCTGACAACCCTAGTCAGACCTACGGAAGCTGCCTCCCTTTTTCTCCTTCCATGAGACAACATCGGTTCTTGGATTTGGTTTAGATGTTGCTGTCTACCAGAAAAAAACAACACGACGAGTGTAAGATGTCTCGACTGATTATCAGAGCAGCCCGATAAAAATTGGCCGGGATTGTTTCTATATGATGTTCAACTGCTGAGCAGCTACCCCTAAATATTCGCCCGGAAGGCAGTGTCCTCCCCTCATTACTCGTTGATGGACTGATCATGGTATACTTAAATGGTACATGTGGCAGATCCATGATTTAAAAGCTGCCTGACTTGCAATTTACCATGATTTTTACCATACGGCACACAGATGTCAAAAAGTTACCCTTAAAATTCCTTCCGGAAAGCAAAATGTTCCATTGCATATAAAAGTGAAACAGTTAAGTAAAAGCTAACACGAACAAAAAACAATAAGATAAGAACTAAAACATTACTTTATTTCAAACATATTTGGAGGAAGAAGTTAAAGATTCCTCGCCTACTTTAACTAATGCTGTACGGATTCAAAATAAGGATTAGGAATATCTTCATTGACATCATCGGACTGTTTACTCTTAAATTTACTTGATTTTCTCCTATTTAACAATAAAGCTTTTCCACGAAAACCTCTTCCATTGATAATGGATGTCGATGACACACCATAGTGGTGAACCTTATTAAACGCAATAAAGCAACTTTATATTCTTGAATAGCATCTATATATCCCAACCAATGAAAAGGAAATCAATTAAAAAAAAGTAGCAGTAGTATTAAAAAAACCTAGCATATTGAATAGAGCCATTTATATAATATTTTGTGCATGATGCATGATGAGAATTCATTGAATGTTTAGATATATAAAAGAAAACTATAGATGCTGGTAAAAACAAGTAATATAAAGTCAATTGCTACATTTTTTCACTATATTGCAAAAAGTCCTTTATGAATAATTTTGATTCCTTTTTTTTAAATTTATCTGGCGCCATCTATTGGTAGATAGATGCAACTTAAATAAAAAATAAAATTTATTAATTAAATTTAATTACTGAATTAACATTTGAAAAAACTGTATTAACATCCAGTGTCATCCACTAAAAGTTAAAAAAATGCATGTAAATTTGAGTGGAGGAATAAAAAGTATTTTATGAACGATTGAAAATTTGAACAAGATATATATAGGGAGAGTGTGAGCTAATAGTAGGAATTGAATGATGATAAATGCAATGATAATAAATATTAAAATGGTAATAAATGCAATGATTTATTAATTACTACAACATAAAGAGGAACTGTATTCGATTAATAATTATTAATTTTGATTTATAAAAAATAAGTGAGTCTGACGATAAAAATAGTAAATACATTAATAATCAATATAAAAGATAATAAATACAATGATTAATTAATTACAAAACTAATGTAGAAATGTATTCAATTAATAATTAAATTTGATTAAAAAATAGTGACAATGCAGAGGACGATAAAAATGATATTAAATAAATTAATAATAAATGCAAAAGATGGTAATAAATGCAGTGATTAATTAATTAAAAACATCAAGAGGAAGTATATTCGATTAATAATTCTATGATTAATAAAAAATAAAAGCCACTACAGATAAAGATAAATAAAGTAAATACATTAATAATAAATATAAAATATGGTAATAAAGGCGGCTAATTAATTACAAAACATAAATATTAACTATATTCAGAAATTAATACTTAATTTTGATTAATAAATAATAAGTGGCTCTTCATGGGACGATAAAAATATTAAATACATTACGATAAATACAAAAGATGGTAATAAATGTATTGATTAATTAATTACAAAGCTTCATGTGGAAATGTATTCGATTAATATCTATTAATTTTAATTAATAATGCATGAGTGACACTGCAGATGAAAATAAAAATAGTGAATACATTGACAATAAATATAAACGATAGTAATAAATGCAATGTTTAATTAATTACAAAACATAATGTGTAATGTATTCGATTAATATTTATTAATAAAAAATAAAAGTCACTACAGATAGCGATGAAAGTGTTAGTAAATTAAGTAGTCATCATCATAAGTGATGCAATAGCGCCATGATAGGCCAAGACCGTCTGCTTACTGGCAGAGTTCAAGACAGGAGATGTTTTATTTCGACGCGGTAGTGTTGTCAGTCTTATTCCCAACGCTCTACAGTCATATTAGACTGGGACCTACTGTTTAAAGTTAATTCCGAACCACTACAAACATCCATGGCACTACAGAACTCGAACCCGAAACCTGGGCACGGAGCGCCACAGTGTTAGTCATTTGCCCATCAAGTCCCAAATTAAGTAATAATATGTGACAATCATAAATACAATCATAAATGCAACAATTGATTAGTTATTCTATGATTAAAAAAATAATAGACACTTCAGATGAAGTAAATGGTAGTAAATACATTAATTATAAAAAACATTAATAACATAAAAAGTGATAATAAATGCAATAATTATTATGTCACTTAACATATAGAGAACATTTACTCAAATAATAATAATAGTTTCGATTATAATCTTAATTAATTAAGCTTAATTATGAATAATAGTAGAAAGTTGCTTTTACGGAAGTCCATTTCGATTTTCAAGTACTATTTGAAATGATCAATTGAAGTGCATTACGATTTCAGCAATCATTTCACTGTAATTGGAGTGGTTATAAAATATCGATGATACTGAAAATCAAATTAAATCCTACAAATAGTTTATTAAGAAATTGATTCGCAACATTTTTTTTGTAAAGACAGCATTTAAACATTTATTTTTAGTTAAGAATTGTTATTAAGTACATAAATAAACATATTATAAATTTTAATGAGGCTTAAAAATTTAACAAATCAAGAAGGAATGATTAAAAAAAAAATACATCTGATCTTTATTAATAGGATAATTTTAGAATTCTTCGTAAGTGTTAAAATTTAAATAATTATTTATATTCAATATCATAAATTAATATTTTTGAAAATTATTCATAATCTAAATATATTTATGTACTTAATTTAAAACCTTTAGTTTTTACAATTAAAGTTTTCTGTTGTCTCATTTTGTAGTTATAAATATTTTATCCAGGATTAAATATTAAAATGTATTAATAGTTGATATTAAATCATTTTTATTTCTACTTGAACGGTACAAAATGTAATCATTTTTGTAACATATTTAGAAAGTCACAATGAAAGGTATATTATTGCATTACATTTAAATTTTGATAGAAATGTGTTATTAATTATTTTTAAATTTCGACTTCAAAGTTTGAACTGAAATAATTGTTTTATCTAATTTAGTAGCATAGATTTACAGTGCTTCATTTCATATTAAATGCTTCTCAACTTATTTTAGAAAATGTTATCTTAAAATAAAATAAATATTTGTAAAGTTATAATATAAATTATTTGACTATAACTAATAGTTGAAATAAATTTTCTGAGAATTTTATATTTAGTATAGTTTTCCATTTAACTTGTACTAAAAAATTATAAGGAGTCTGATGCCAGAGTGAATGCCGCTCTGGCGCTTGGTTCCAAAGGTTTCGAGTTCAAGTCTTGAATGTTCCATGGATGTTTGTAGTGGTTCAGAACCCGCTTTAAACCGTAGATCCCGGTCTAATATGACCGTTGGACTTAGGGCTGACAATCCTGCCCTGTAAAAAGAAAAACGTCTCCTGTCTCGAAATCTGTCAGTATGCAAACGGCCTTCGCCCACCATGGGGCTGTTGCGCCAATGAAGAAGAAAAAAATATAAACATTTGCGAAAGGGGATAATAATAATACTGCATATTTTAACAGCCTATTTTCCCATAAAATTGATATCCTATCCTACGAGAAACTGATAGCTCAATACTCCTTAATTTGATTATTTCCTCTATAAAATTAATAATCAGTGTTCGATTCCCACTGATGGCTTAAATTATATTCACCATTTTGATTAAAAAAAACCAAGAACTCTCGTGCCAGTTGAGGGTAGGAATTGGATTGCATGCAACATATTTTCAGTTTTCCAAAACGTCTTTTACAAATAAGTCAAAAGTATATTTAAAAATACAAAATATATTTTAAAAATTAAACATATGATTCCTTAACTTGAAATCCTTTATCCAGGCCACAATATTCCCAATCTCTATTGTGTTGAAGAATAAAGATGATTCATTGATGCAGGGTTTCACAATGAAAGGTGATCAACAATGCCAGTGAGCACCAGAAAAAACATGGAAGTAGGTGAAGTTTCTGTAATGAAAAAAAAAAATATTAAACAAATTTATAAATAAAAGTTTTTAAACAAATAATTTGTCCTGTGACACAGAGGCAATGCGTTCCGCTGGTGAGCATTAGGACGGAGTTTCAATCGCTGGCTTGGATGACTTTTGGGATGTTCAGCCTCTTGCTTCGTTTGCCGGACTAACTGGTGGGAGTTTCCGGGTTTTATCCCATACTAACGCACAAGCAGGGTAGTTCCCCTAAAGTTCTCAAGGAAGGCGCTACCCTCCTTTTCAGCTACTCGGAGCCAAGTCAGACTTCTACCTACGGTGCTCCATCACAGCAGAAGCTGCCCCTTTCTCTTCTTCTATGAGACTACACGAGTTCTTGCACTTGGTCTAGACGCTGCTATCCAAAAGTGGAATGAGATAAAAAAGAGAAGCAAATAATTATCTTTCGTTTTAATGTAAATGCAATTATACAGATTTGGTTTAGTTTTTCACTCTACAGTCATTTTGTGCCCACTTTAGGCTAATTAGACCGGGACCTACATTTTAACGTGGATTACGAACGACTAACAAATATCCATGCCGCCACCAGAAATTCGAACCTGAAGCCTGTGGTACCAAAGGCCAACGCGCTAGCCAATTGGCCATCAGTCCGAACAATTGACATAGAATCAAAACGGGCAAATATATTAAGTCTTTGCAGAGATATTAGCTAATTAAAAAATTGTTAATATGAAAACATAAAATGAAAAAAAATTGCAGAAATAACCATTGTTAAACATTAATCATTAAAATTTATATATTTTAAATAATGAATATTTACAATCGTTGCCCAAATCTGTATTGCCGCGATTTTGCTTTGCAATTCGAAAAAGTATCAAATTCAAACACTCTAGAATAGTGTCGTGCAATTTATGTAGTATGAAAGGTTTATTTATGCAAACGATACGCGCAAACACATATTGAATACGAATGTCATGCAAATGCTGATCTCTGAACCGTTATATATTTTCTTGAAAGGAAATATTTTCATTGCAATTGATGTAGCGGTGTTTTGCGATGAGAAATGGCGCAACCGTTTCTCGTTTACGGGAACTCATTTCCGTTTTCCTGGGACTGTCGGGAATGTCACAGAGTCGCTGAACAGAGAGGATTTTGCAATTTATCAGCGAAAAGGCTATGCAGGGCAAAAAGCTTGTTTTTGGTGCTTGACGAGGGGCTGCTGAAATTTAAAGCTCTTCTATTTAAAATATTTAATGCTGCATCACCTTCAAAATGGTTTATCACTTTTTGCATTCGATATATTTATTTTAGTAGTGATCAACTATGTAGTTATGATGAAGTTTTATTCTTTGAAATCATCTGAATCGCATACTCATTGATGATATTTCATGTTTATTTTCAAAGTATGCTATCGTTACATTCTCATTTGTCCAACAAAATACTCACAGATAGCACATTCGAAGTTTATATTTTATTCTTGAAAAAACAAGCATTTTAATGCTTGAAATTATCCTAGTTCAAATACATGTTTTTATAATACTTGTAACACAATCTTACTAATTTTTTAAAACGTATCTATCTCGTTTAAGCAAGATCACCCTCCAGCATACGGGCAAGCATTAGTTCTTCCCGTGCTAGTTACCCATGGGTATCCAATGGGTATTGTTTTCGGTAACGACCTGAAATGATGTCCGATCCGAAATAAAGTTATGCTTGCATTATTGGTATATGCATTGTTGTAATTCGTATTGTTTACTACTATTGTTACTATTCGTACCTACCGATTCCTCTTTGACCGCTCAACAAGTTCAAGACCAACAATGTTTATGTCAACTCTTTTACAAAAATCAGGCATACAAGTTCATGAAGACGATCAAATGTAGCCCGGCTCACTGGGAAAACGAAAAAATCGCGTGTGTGCTCAAATCCGACAATTTGGTATGCCAACACTCTTTTGACATTGTCCGCTGCTGAGAATAGATGGTACAACTTTTCCCATTGAAGAGAGAAGTAGAATGATTAAATCACAACAGAAGCTTAGTAGACTATTCATATTGTTTTCTTATATTTTTTATTTTATATCGTTATTATATGTAGCTTATATCAATCAATCTTTAATATGATTACCAAGGTTCATAGTGTAATTCGCAATATGGTGAATGAAATAATGAAATATATGAATATGAATATATGAATTCACAATATGGTGAATGAATAATGAAATATATGAATATGAATATATGAATTCACAATATGGTTCAAGGTGTAATTCATTTGAATTTATTGATTGTCTTAAGAGTTTAATCCACGATATGGAAAGAAAAATTTGGTTCATCACTGAGCTAAATTCTAAAATACTAAAATACTACTGCTAGTGTTTCTTTTCAATGGACGATATAGTTTAAAAAAATATCCGTCGTTGCTTATATATTGGGTTAAAAATTTATGAGAAACAATAATAAGAGCATGTTTAATAAGTAATTGGATTCAATGAACCAGAGCAGACTTTTAACGAAATATATTAATCTAAATTAACTGTCATCATTTAAACTCATTATTTAAATGACTAATAATGAGCAGGTTCAAATTTAAATTAACAGATAAACAAAGTGCGAGAATTGTAGTATTAAATTTTAGTGTTAATTATAGTATGCAATAAATATGCATACAATATTGTGCGTGTATTTTCTTGAGAGTTTGGGCCTGAATGGCCGAGTGACTAGCGCTCTGGCGCTCAGTACCACAGGTTTCGGGTTTGAGTCCCGGCGGTGCCATGGATGCTTGTAGTGGTTCGGAATCCACGTTAAACTGTAGGTCCCGGTCTGTTTAGCCTAACATGTGCACAAGATGGCCGTAGAGCGACAAACCAAACTTTCTTGAGAGTTTCGATACAGGACATTAACAACACAGTTCTTTTGAATTTCTTGATTGGTTTAAAAGTACAATTCATAATATGAACATATGTTAAAAGAAAATAATAACAGGAGACTTCATCATGAGTCATATATCTTATAAAATATTAACAACACTACTGCTAGTATTTTTGTTCAATGGACGACGTAGTTTAAAAATAACCATCGTTCTAAACCAATATATGAGCAACAATACTAAATAACATAAAGGACTAAATATAAATATAATATAAATACATGTATACTAAATACTAACTAAATAACTAATATATATACTAACTAAATATAATACTAAATACTAAATAACATTAAGTCGATTCAGTGGTACACAATATCTGTTTAAAAATATTAATCTAAATAAAAGATCATATAGCTTAAACTTGTGTTATTCAAAATATTAAAAACACTACTTCTAGTATTTTTGTTCACCGTTCTAAGAAAATATATGAACAATAATAGTTAATAACGTAAAGATCAATTAATTTGATTTAGTGGTACGCAATATATTTAACAAAGGTATTAATCTAAAAAATGATCATATCGCTTAAACTCATGTTTTTCCAAAACACTAAACAAAAATACTAGTACAGTAGTAGTAATTTAGTAAATACTAACAATAATGTTTTTAATATCTTCCCAAAAATTAAAAAGACTACTGCTAGTATTTTTGTTCAGTGGACGATATAATTTACAAATGTCCATCGCACTAAACCGATACATGAGCAACAATGCTTGATGACATAAAGAACAACAAAATTAAACAAAATAAATAAATCATATCACTTAAACACTTATTCAAAGTTATTAATAATGAACAAATTCAAAATTAAACTAACATCTAAGCAATATGTAGTAAGCTCCATTGTAATGAAATGTATCTTCTCAATTTAATCAGTTGGAAAAAGGTCATAATACTGCACAAAACAATGATTTTCTTTGTACATTAATATTATAAATGTATGGTTGAACGAAAAATAATAATAATCGTAATACTAATGCCAAATAGCTCTCATCAAGTCCCAATGGTATGAAGAGAAATTATTGATCTCATACCAAATGACGATATGAACTAGCTAATACGGTATGGAATAAGAAAAGTAATCTACCATTCTTTGCTCCATAATACGAAGACCGAAATAAATAACGAATCTTTTAATTATTGTAAGAACGTTACAATAATGGACTGCAACGAAACAAAACTCTTGTCAATTTTTTTCCTTAAGAATCACAAATTATTTTGACAATGACAACATAGTTCTTTTGAATTTCTTGTTAGTTTAAATGTGTTATTCATAATATGACATATGTTATACATATGTTACAAGAAAATACCAAAAGTAGACTTCATCACGAACCAAATATCTTCCAAAATATTGAAAACACTACTGCTAGTATTTTTGTTCAATGGACGACATAGTTTAAAATTGCCCATCGTAATTATCGTTGCCCATATATTGAGCCAACAATATATGAGCAACAATAAACATAGTATGGTTAACAAATAATTAGATTCAACAATCCAGAGCAGATTTTAACAAAACTGTTAATCTAAATAAACCACCTTATCATTTAAACTCATTTTATAAACTACTAATAAGGATCAGGTTCAAATCTAAATTAACAGCTAAACAATGTGCGAAAACTGCAGTATTAACGTCTAGTGTTAGTTATAATATGTAATAAATAAGCATGCAATATTGTAAGTCAATTTTCTTGAGAATTTAGGTACAATTATTATGTGACTGACAACACAGTTCTTTTGAATGTCTTGATTCGTTTGAATGTTCTATTCATAATATGAACATATGGTACCAGAAAATACTTTAAAGTAAACTTCATATTTAAATATCTTCTAAAAATATTAAAAACACTACTGTTAGTAATTTTGTTCAATGGACGACATAATTTAAAAATGTCCATCGTCCTAACCCGATATATGAGCAACAATAATTAATAACAAAAATAATAATTAATTCGATTCAGTGATACACAATATATTTTTACAAATATATTATTATAAATAAATGATCATATTGCTTATTCTCACGTTCGAAGTTATTAATAATGATCAGATTCACAATTAAATTAACATCTACACAGAATATGAAAAAGCTCCTTTTCAAGTTAATTAACTGGAAAAAGATCATAATACTGCACAAAAGAACGAATTTCTTTGTACATTAATATCATAAATGTATGGTAGAACGAAAAACAATAATAATGGAAACACTAATGTCAAATATCTCTCATCAGGTCCCAATGGTATGAAGAGAATTATTGATCTCATACCAAATGACGATATGAACAAGCTAATACTGTATGGAATAAAGAAAATAATCTACCATTCTTTACTGCATAATACGAAGCCTGGAATAAATAACGAATCTTTTAATTATCGTAAGAACGTTACAATAATGGAGTGAAATGAAACCAAACTCTTGCAAATTTTTTTCCCTTAAGAATCACAAATCTCTTAAATTATGCAAAACATAAAAATGTTTATCAAGTATATAATATTAAAAATAAATATTCCAATCATATGCAGGAAAGAAATTCGGCATTTTTTTTGTTCTTAAAAAGACGTAGAGAATAAATGGCAAATATATATTTTTTTTTACTTTATCTTACAGTGTTTCATTTCTTCGAATTTCGTTTCGTGTGTCCTCATTAACTATTAATTAGTCAAAAGTCATTTTTGTAGAAAACATGTTGTTTTGCAAACGGCTTGCTTTGCAAAAATAAAAATAAATGCTCCAATTAAATTAGTTTTTACATCTAAAGACGAACACCATTTCTGAAATCTTTTTGTTTTAATTCTTCCTGCTTTTTGTTGTTTTATTTTCATAGATACTGGAGGTACATCAACAAAAATTGATTATTTTTTGTAAAGTGTTGATAACTTTCCAAGAAACGCGAAAACAACCTTCTTCAAAAAACATCATAATTTACAGTTAAAATAAATTTTAATAACGAAAGGTTTGAAACTTAAAAAACAAAAACAAATTATATCTATTAGATTAACCCGCTTTTAATTGCTGTACGTGTTTTTTTTATTTATATAGAACTTCAATTATTTTTAAAAATATTTTGAAATGTTTTTATAAATCTAAACTGACTTTATATAACAAAGGAGAAATACTAATTAGTGTGATAGTGATTTTTTTATTTTAAATTTAATGTACTATATTAAATATTAATATAGGCAAAAATATTAAGCTTCCCAAATTATTAATATTGCCAATAATATTGGTTATATATGTAATATTGGCAATATTGGCTATATATATAATTTTGGCATATTGGCTATATATTTTATAATATTATAATATTGGCAACATTGGCTGTATGTTATTGGCAATAGTACAGCTTCCCAAATTAGGCCCGAAAAAGAAAAACCCATCAACAATAGGCATATTTTGAGTTTAGAAAAAACAGAAAACAAGAACATGTCAAAGAATATAGTATAAAAGGGGGGGGGCGGGGGGGTCAAATTAAATAAGGAGCGTTAAACTGTAGGTCCCGGTCTAATTAGACCAAAATGTGCATAAAATGACTGTAGAGCGACAAACTAAACAAATAAGGAGAGTAATCATTTCTAATATCAATATACAGGCTCTATAGAGTTTCTCCATGCTCAAAATGATGATGTTTATTAAGTCAGTCACCAATTGCACCGATAGGAGCACGAACAGAATTAGACCAAGAATGTCTTGGAAGAGAAACCCGTTGCTATGAAGCCCATGGCTCGAAGATCCTGAAGAATTGTAGAGGTAGAGTTAAGTACAGAAATAATAGAGTAGGTAAAAGTTTTGCTACAACATCCCAAACATGGTTAATTGGGTCTATTTGTGGAGAATGTGTTTGCCAATCCATATGCACAATAATCTCTTACCGAAGGTAATTTTTCCTCAACCAAGCCCTGTATCGTTTAGCATTATTGTCTTGTAGGATGAAATCCCCAATTGCAGTTGCAGGCTTACGAACTATTTAGACCAAGTATGTCTTGGAAGAAAAGCCCGTTGCTATGAAGCCCATAGCTCGAAGATCCTGAAGAATTGCAGAGGTAGGGGTAAGTGCAGCAATGAGCAGAGTGGGTTAGTCTTTTATTAGAATGTTCCAAACATGATCAATTGGGTCTATTTCTGGAGAATATGCCACAATAGTATCCTAACGAAGGTGATTTTTCTCCCAACTAAGCTCTGTATTGTTTAGCATTATTGTCTTGTAGGTTGAAGTCACCAATTGTACGTGAAGGAGTATAAACAATTAGACCAAGGATGCATTTTGTGTACAAATGAGTCCTATCTATGCCTCTTGGGATTATATACAAGTCTGTATAGCAATAAAAAGGGATCATACTCACACATATTCACTGGAACTACCAAATCTATCTCTTTCATGAATGTGAATACAGTTATTATCTCAGTCACATTCATGAAGGAGAAAGATTTGGTGGATCTAGTGAAGGTGTGTCAATATTATCTCTTTGTATATTCTATACAGACTTGTATCTCGTCACATTTTAGGCACAGACAAGAGGCTCAGTTAGGACTCATTTATACAAAAAGGTATTCTTGGTCTAACTGTTCGTATTCCTGCAAGTGAAATTGATGAATTCGTCCTTCAATTTCTGGTTCCCAACAGGCAAACAATGTTCTTGAGTTATTTTGTAAACAGAATATGGATTTATCTAAAAGTGCTGAATTGTAATCCGATAAGAAAACGTTCTCAACTAAATCTTTCATTTTGGTGGCGTAGGGTACACAAAATGCTAGACTTGTTGCACACAACCCACCTTCTTGAAAGCTTCCGATCGCAGTGAATCTGCATCCAGGGGCTGTTACAAAGATTTGAGGTGGCTTGTTGTAGTTGAGGTATGTCTTCTTGCCGTTAGCTAACAATAGCGGTCATCTGTTACAATCGTAACACTTGGTCTGCCTGAAATCACCAATTGCACTTGCAGGAGAATAAACAATTAAACCAACTATACCTTTTTTTTTTGTATAAACGAGTCCAAACTGTGACTCTTAGAAGATATAAAAGTCTGTATTCCATCCCACAAACATTTAATGGATCCAACAAATATGTCTCCTTCATGAATGGACTGGGATAATAACGGGTTTCCGGGGCCCAACAGACAAACAATCTTCTTTTACTTATTTTGTAAACAGAATGGGAATTTATCTGAAAAGAGTTTAAACCTCTACTGAATTGTAATCCGATAAGAAAACATTCTCAACTCAACTTGGTGGCTTGAAGTACACATAATGCTAGATATCTAATCCCACGATCCACCTTCACAAAAGTTTCTGATCACAGTTAATCTGCTTCCAGGGACTGTTACAAGAGATCTGAGGTGGGTTGAGGTAGTTGTTTTGTATCTACTTGCAGTTAGTTAACAATGGCTTTCATCTGTGGCAAATTGTAACTTTCGGTCTGCCTTGGCTGTTCCTTCTAAAAGCTGATTCATCTCAGAAATATATTTCGCAGTCTACGAATTACAGAAAGTTTCAAAATTAAACTACCTAGTCACATAGGATTGACTTTGGCTCCTCCTATTCTCTCAATAGCTTGCCATCGTATTTCTTCATATAAAAGGTTTTGAGTGTTTTAGAATAATGATTTTAAGTATGAATGATTCGAGTTAACATAAATGATTTCAGTATCAATGATTCGAGTTAACATAAAAATTTCGAATATGAATGATTCAAGTACATATGATTCGAGATAATGTAAATGATGTTGAGTATGAATGATTTAAGTACATATGATTCGAGTTAAACTGATGAGTATGCATAAATTATTTCGAGTACAACTGATTTCTAGATAGCTATAGCATAAATATAACAGATAGATATCTAGAAATTTCACTTTGAATTTTTTAATAGAAATTGCAGACACTTTACAATTTGAAGAATCTTAGTGCCTTCTTCTTCCTTGGAAGTCATTTAGATTTGGAACTATCTTTTATTAGAATAACTGTCCCAAAAGTAAACATTCTAAAACTCCATCAGATAACCTGACTGCGTGACATGTTTGATGTCGATTATAAATGCTTCTATAATCACAGTCGATTCATTAATAAAAGGCTTCCAAATTCTCCATAATCACTTTTCGCGAAAAATAGAATAAAGTCACGAAAATACATGCAATAGAAATTCGTTCTATGTAAAACCAATGTTAAAAGTGGCATAATATAGATTGCACAATATGTAAAGTCAATAGAATAAAGTCCAGCTCTAGCATTTCTTATGAACCATTAGTACAAACATGGAGCCAAGAATCATCAGGGAAGCGTTTATGCATAGTAGCCAAGGCAGTATATTTCAATTCAGAGTCAAAGAAGATTTCTTGCTAACATCAGAGACAAGATCCAAATAACCCTCAGCTAAACTTTTTATAAAAGGGAAAAAGGGGATAAAATAAAAGGGATTTTTAAATAAAAGGGAAAATGGGCTGAAGAAGGAAATGTTAGGGTATCATGTAAATTTTTTATACATGAAAGAAAATTTTTTTTTGCGTTTTCAACACTTTGCGTTTTTAGTTCACACTTTTCTTATATATATCTTGTTCAAATTTTTAATCGTTAATAAAATACTTTTTATACATCCACTCCAATTCAAATACATTTTTTTTGAACTTGTAGTGGATGAACACTGGATCTTAATGCAGTTTTTGAAATATTAATTCATTAATTAAATTTATTAATTAATTTTAGTTTTTTTTTTTTAGATTTAAGCTGCATGTATCTACCAATAGATGGCGCCAGATGTAAGAGAAAAATTCCAACTTTATAAAAAGGACTTTCTGCAATATAGTGAAAAAAATAGGAATTCATTAAAAAAAAATTTTTTTTGTATTACTTGTTTTACTGGAAATTTTGTAAAAATTAATTTATAAAAATGTTTCATCTAAGAACGTTTTACATTTGAAAATATTAGAATTAAATTTTGCACTGATGGATTTACACTGATATGGATAAAGACAAGTTTTCTTAAATAATTATGCCATTTAAAAAATAATATTTCAAAATTTCCAAATTTAGAAAATTCCTTATTTCTAGATTTCCTGATTTATTTTTATCCTGATCTTAAAAACTTATTCTTGCATTCTGAAATGGGAATTTTGTTTATTTTACCATTTCCTTGCATTTTGAGGAATATTTGAAAAAAAAAAAAATCTTTTTGTTTTCATCAGGATACTTTCATGCTTATACCTTCTATACGATTATCTCATTACTTTCTGTACGGTATCTCATTAGCCTCTATACGATTATCTTCTATACTCTCTTACCTTCTATTACAATTAGCTTCTATCCGATTATCGTCTATACGATATATCATTACCTTTTATATGATTACCTCATATATCTCATTACCTTCTATACTATATATCATTACATCTTATACGATTATCTTCTACACGATATCTCGTTACTTTTTTAAGATTATCTTTTATACGAACGAGATCTCATTACTTTTTATACCATTATTTCTATACGATTAATGAATATATTATTTTTAATCTTATGGTGAATTCAAAAACGTTCTTAAAAATATAAAATTTGCTATATTAGTTTAAGATGTCTACAGGAGATACAGAAATGGAATCGTGTAAATACAATGAAAGTTAACTAAACAACTGTACATGAACAGGTGGGCTAAAAAGTTCGTTGGCTGACACATAGATGGCGCTTCTAGTATTAAATCCGTATGGATTTTAGTTAGCCATAAACTTCAAAAGAAACGTGTATAAATTTGACAGCTGTTGCACTATTAGTATGTGAGTTATAGCTTTTTAGTGAAGCAACTTTTGTTAGTTTGAAAAATTGATAAAAAGTAATTTCGTGTGTTAATAAAGCATTGCTTTTTGGCAAAAAAAAGTACTATTGAAGCCAAGGTTTGGCTTGATAAACATTATTCGGAATTATTCTCATTCTATTTGCACCAGGAAAACCAACCGTAGAGAAGTGGTTTGCTAAATTTAAACGAGGCGAAATGAGCACCGAGGGCGCTCAAGTGGGCACGTAGTGGACGCCCCAAAGAGGCATTTACCGAAGAAAACATCAAAAAGTCCACAAAATAATTTCTGATAACCGTAAAGGAAGTTGATTGAGATAGCTGAGACCCTAAAGATGTCAAAGGAACTTGTTGGACATATGGTGAATGAATATTTGGATATGCGAAAGATCTTTTCAAAATGGGTGCCGCGCGAGCTCACAATCGACCCCAAAACAACAACGAATTGGATGATTCTAAGCAGCGTTTGGAGCTGTTCAATCGTAATAAACCCGACTTTTTTCGATATGTGACAATGGATGAAACATGGCTCCATCATTTCACACCGGAGTCCAATCGACAGTCAGCCGAGTGGACTGCACGTGATGAACACTAAAAATGCTATAACTCACATACTAATAGTGCAACAGCTGTCAAATTTATACACGTGTCTTTTGAAGGTTAAAGCTAATTAAAAATCATACGGATTTAATACTAGGAGCTCCGTCTATGTGTCAGCCTACTAACATTTCAGCCCACTTGTTACATAAATCGTTTTCAATTTGTAAGCCAATGCAGATTATCGTTTTCTTTTATTACCACAAAAATACAGCTGTGTATTATAGATAGTGAATAATGAAAATATGTTCTCATATTTATTGCCATATGCGCAATAACTAATGAACTAATCATATAACTTCTTATATGAAACGATTTTCTCAAATGATAATCATATTTATTATAAAAAAGCATAACAATAAAAAAAAAAAAAATCTAAATAAAAATGTAATTTTATTCAAAATTTTGTCACGCTGCAAACACAAGAAAATTACTAAATATTAAGAATTCTATTATTTTGTTTCAGGGAGTTCACATTTCATATTATATGTAAATTATAAATTTATGTAGTCACTCAATTTTAAAAACACAATACTATAATTATATAAAACATATCTATTAGTGTAACAATATTAATATTAACAGCAGTTTTAAAGCGAAAGCTTTATTGTTTTGCTTTTATGGATGTATTAAAATTTATAAAAATGCTAACACGGCTTTTAATATCTTTATGAACTATAAATTAAAAAGAAGTAACTACATTTTTAATAATAAGTATGAAAGAATGATATAAATTATATTTACCATTTTACTACGATTATTAAAGTATTTAAAGACATAAACATTTAAATATACTAAAACAATTTATTTTAATAATGAAAAGCGATGGCTTTAAGAATTTATTGATTTATAAATGCATAAATATGATTTAAAATTCCTAGAAATATGTATTGTAGTGTTGTGTGTTGGAGCAACTGAATTGTAACTGGGTGTGATTGGGTTGAGATAATTAATAATCGGCTGGAGAACTTTGTTTTATTTACACACTCACAAACACCACACACGTACAATATTTAACACATTTAAAGACATATAACTGTAGATTTGTCGAAGGATTCCACTTTTAAGCTGAAACCCCGATTCTCAGGTATGCGCCGAACATACTATCTCTCCGGGGAGAGAGTCTGCAGACCAACATATACGCAGGGTTACGTTAAATATATTTCCTCTGGGAATGAGAGATTACAAACTAAACATTTCTCAGCAGAAGTGCGGGTTGTGCTGTATTTCCTCTCTTGTGAAAGTCTCATGACCTACTGATCATTTCACCAGAACGCCACAGGGGGCTTTCTTGCAGTGAGTAGGAGGAAGCATAGTTATAGTATTTATTTTAGTTAATAAAAATAATTATTGTCTGAAATCCATAATGGAATATTTTGTTTTTGATTGATTTTTCCTTATATGGATAGGGACGTAAATTAATATTTTTTTAGCATTATAAATTAATTTTCCTAAAATTAGGTAAAAATTAATATCTCTGCATTTGGGAAAAATAAAAAGGAAAAGCCTCATACTCTGACTGAATGAAATATTTAAAGTTTTTATTTTTCTATTTTTAATTTGTTGTATTGATATTTGATGAAATGAACTAAATAAATTAAATCAAATAATTTATGAAAAAAAAAAAATTCTACTAAAAATGGGTGATTGTCTTTGAACCACCATTCTATATTTTTGTAATTATGATTTAAGGAATATGATAATTATTACCAAATTAATTTTTATTAAGTTTTTATATTATTATGGAATTATAATTAGTATATCTATCATGAAAGAAATTGTGGTTATCAGATAACAGTGCATCAGTATAAAGTAGAAGGAAATCTAATATTATTAAGGTATTTGTATTTGTAAGAAAAAAATATTTGTATCTTGGCAACCAGATTGTAACTGGGTGTGGTTGAGTTGAGATACAGGTTTGGAACTCATAGTTTTATTCACACCACACACATACGATCAGATACAAACAATATTTAACATATTTAAAGGCATGTAATTAAGGTACGTGGAAGGATTTTATTTCTCAGCCGAAAAACCCGAAACTCGGCTATGCGCACGAGTGCATGAAATATACTTCCTCTCGAAATGAGAGTCTGTAAGTCAATTAATACGAAGGATTGTGCTAAACATATTTCCTTTCGGGGTGAGAAACTATAGACCAATTAAACCTTTCTTAGCGGGAGCGAATGGGTGAGCTCTACTTCCTCTCGAGTGAGGTCTCGAGGCCGGCTGACCATTTCTCCTGGACGACACAGAAGGTCGCTCTTCCAGTGCCTAGGAGGAAACAGGGTTACACTAGTTATATAATTAATATTATTCGCAATCATTAACAGCAATATTAATGGTGTTTGTTGTAGCTTTCAGTTTATGAAGAATAATCTGAAATACTTTAATAAATGAAATTCTTCATTGGCGTAACAGCTCCACGGAGGGCTAAGTCCATGTGCCTACTGGCAGATTTCGAGATAGGAGATGTATTCTTTTTACAGGATATGGTTGTCCGCGCGACGCCTAACGCCCAACAGTCATATTAGACCGGAACCTACGGTTTAAAGTGGATTTCGAACCACTACAAACATCCATGGTACAGAGCACCTGAGCGCTAGCCACTAGGCCATTAGGTCCCATCAGTTCTACTATAATAAAAAAATCATCGAGTAATCAATACAAAATGATAAAATAAAGAATAATTTAAATGTTCTCTTAGAATACTACCCCCCAAGAATAGAATGAAGGGCGCGTCGTATTTAATATGCATTATAAACTAAACTGGCGTAAATCAATTAGGAAAAAATAAATGATATAAAAGCATTCTAATGAGAATAGCTTTGTTATTAATGAAAATATTTTAATAATTACTCTTTTTCCAATTGTTTAAGAAATTGCGGATTTTCTAATTTTTTTCAAAACAATTCTATTTTTTTTTTTTTTGGTTGATATAAAATCATTTTTCAAATAGTTCTAATGTGGTTATAGATGTTCAACTAATATTATATAATATTTTATTTTTGTCCTTAAAAATGGCTTTTTGATTTAATGATTTAAGAAATTTAAATATTTGATAATTTTTTCAGAAAGCCAATTGAAATAATAAAAAATTCATATTCTTGCTTGCATAAATATTTTGAATGTTTATTTTTTTTGTATAGAATTGTTAATTATATATATCATTAGCAGAACCAGACATAACATTAAAATTATAATTGTTACAATTAATCTTACAATAAAAATTGTGCAATAAAACACGGCAATAAAAACTGAATTATCTTAATTAAATGAGACAGAAAAAAATGCGAAATGATATTTTGATGAATATAAACTTTAATTATAATGGATTTATAAATTAACCTGAGTAAGGAATTTCAAAGTTTAAATACAAAGAAAAAAAAATTGATGTTTAGGATAAAGGTATCCAAAAGTAAAGACACACTTTAAGAACCACACATGATTAGCTTTCAAGTTTAGTTACATTAAACATAAATAAATACTGTAACTAATCCAGAGATACGCTGTTTCAAATAATCAAAAATCGGGAACATTTTGTTAATCATTTAACGGAGCTTCAGGCAAACAAATATAAATGGACTTATGTCTTGGAAGTGAGCCTGAATGGCCGAGTGGCTAGCGCTCTGGCGCTCGGTACCAGGTTTCGGGTTCGAGTCCCGGCGGTGCCATGAATGTTTGTAGCGGTTCAGAATCCACTTTAAGCCGTAGGTCCCGGTCCTAATAGGATCGTAGAGAGTTGCGGGGGCATTGTTACTCCGCGTCCGTGGCTTATCCACAAGTTACACGCTCTCCCTGGGTAATGCAAAGTGAGTACGTCTGTGTAGCGCTTGCCTTAAGGCATCCAAGACCAAGCTGTCTAAATGTTTGCCAGATGCATTAGAAAGAAAAAAAAAAAACTCTTGGAGGTTCAGGAAGTTAAGCAATTTCAATTTTTTTAGGTGAGATAAAAGCGGCGTTTTACTGAAACAATAAATGTGGAAGAAGCAATGGAACTAAAATAATAAGTATTCCAAAGATTCGTTCCAGGGGCTTGAATGGCCGAGTGGCTGGCGTTCGGTAGCACAGGTTTCGGGTTCAAGACTCGGTTGTGCCAATCGTTCGAATACACTTTAACCAACGGTCCCGGTCTAACAGGAGCGTTGTGGGGGTAATGTTACTTCGCGTCCGTGGCTTATCTTTTAAGCTACATGCACCTCCTGGGTGGTACTAAGGGGTAACGTCAGCGCAGCGCTTTCCTTAAGGCATCAATGACAACTGTTTACGTGTTTTGCCAGCAGCATTAGAACAAAAAAAGATTCAAATTTCCAAATAATCAAAATTGGGAACATTTTGCTAATCATTTAACGGATCTTCAAACAAACAAATGTAAATGGAGTTATGTCTGGTGGTACAGGAAGACAAGCAAAGCCAATTTCCTTGAAGGTGAGATAAAAGCGCCATCTTGCTGAAATAACAAATATGGAGGAAACTATGGAACAGCAAAGTGCTACAGAATGATTCCTATTTCGTGCATTCTTACCACTCTTTGACTTTTAATGTGTGCCTTTCATTTTAGATATCAACCATGATTTGGTTTGGTTTATCTCTGTATAGCCTTTTTTTTTGCACACTTTAGGCTAATTAGGCCGAGACCTACTGTTTAACGCGGATTCCGAATTTGATAAACTTGGGGGAGTTTTCAATATTTCAAACACTGCAGTTATGTCCCATAACTATTCCATGAGTGTTGAATCTGGATTCATCACTAAACAACCCGTAAACAATATAATTCGGTTCATTCCCGATAGGGTTGTGCCTTGGTAGATAATTTGAATAAAAAACTCTAAGCAATATGGTATAGATAGTGCATAACTTATCATAGTATAAATCATTATTTTCAATACGTTTTGTCCCAGACAATCTAAAATTGGGATTCGAACCCAAATATTTCTTAAAAATCTTGAGAAAACTTCGTGAATATACATAACATTGACAAAATTTTAAAATAAATTACCCATTTCATTGATGAATATAACAGAATTTATTTTATTATTTTTGCAGTAAGTAATTAAATATTTGTAGTTAATTATCGCTATACTCAATGTAATGGATTATAAGCAACTAATAATAATAATAATGTTGTTGCTTTTACTAATTAACCTGGTGCAGGAAAGCCTATACCAGGTCCAGGTCCCCGTCGCAGGTGACTGGTCCATAATTAAGAGTAATATGTAGCGTCACTGTAACAAGGAACCACGAGGGCTGAAGACTGACAACACTCTACGATCATATTAGACCGAGACATACGGTTAAAAGTGGATTGTGAACCACTGGATGTTTGTAGCGCAAACATCCATGGCACCGCCGGGATCCGAACCCAATGCCTGGGGAGCCGATCGCCAGAGCGATAGCCACTCGGCCATCAGGCCCCCTTTTAAAGTGGATTCCGAACCACTCCCAAACATCCATGCCACCGCCTCGATTCGAACCTGAAGCCTGTGATACCAAAGACCAGAGCGATAGCCGCTTGGCCACCAGGCCACTCCGTACTAAGAGGAGGAGGAGGAGGTGAAGCTAGAAAGTTTGAGAATCACTGACTGAGTACCTCATATTTGACAATCTGGCATCGCCAAACTCAACTGACTCCGCCAAAGTGGGATCCCTGGCGACAAAGTTGGCGACACCAAACTCTCCTCACCCCGAAACCGAGTGCAACCCTGGCGTGGAGCAGGCGGATCAGACATCCCGTGTCTTTCTCGGCATCACCATCCCATCGTCATCCCCGCTCTAGAAAATCTCACTCTCGCTCTCTCCCACCCCCTCGTGAAAAGACGGCGGGGGTCAAGGGTCGTCCCCCTCTCCGCCCCCTCGGCTCGGCGAAGTAATTAGTTTTTCCAGTAGTTAGGCTAAGGAACGACGGACTTGTCGGGGGGTAGGACGGATAGCATAGAAAAACAAAAAAAAGAATAAATAAATAAATAAATAAAAAGAGTACGATGTGATGTGATGCAGCGATTTCCATTGCTGCGTTTTGTTTTTCCTCATCCTTTTGCTGCTGGTGTTTCATGACCATAAGGGTAAGTGAGAAAAAAATTCCGTTATTTATTCCTTATTAATAAGTAAATTTTAAGCAGATGGTATAGCGAACTAAAAATATATGTCCGATACAGCAATATGAAAAAGTGTACCATGTGTTATCTTAGCCAGTTATCGTAAATATTTTACAAACATTTCAAATATATTTATTTATTTCAGTATTTTTCAAATATATCTTTAAATTTTTACAAAATATATAAAATATCTATATGGCATATATACGGCATATACAATATATGGCATTGCGAACTAAAGATTTATATCCGATATCGCAGTATGAAAAGTGTACCATGTGCTATTTTAGCCCAACATCATAAATATTTTACAAGTATTTATTTATTGAAATATATTGAAATAAATAAATACTTGTAAAAATGCAAAATGTATCGTTAAATTTTTATAAAATATATAATTTTATTAAATGATCGCACTGATATTTATTGTTATAAAATAGTTAAATATTTCTTAGATTTTGTAAGAAGTTGAATGATTATGAACTAGTACGCAAAATATACAATTAATTTCGTATTCTCAGCTAATATTAATATAAGTAATATTAAAAAATAATTAATTATGCTCTTTTTTCTTATTGAGTGGGCCAAAAAACTATCAATTATATAATAAAACAGGTTTAATTTATTTAATTGGAATATGTATTACATTTAAAATTTTTGTTATACTTTGGAAAAAGTTAAACTAAACAATATGACTTCTTAAAGAAAATGTTACATTTTATATTAGTTTTTATATTTTAGAAAAGTCAAATTAAAAATATGACTTTTTAACAAAAAAATTAAGTTTTTAAATGTTTCTTACTTTAGATAAAGTCAAACTAAAAGTCAAATTTGTTTTTTAGCAGGGAATAGCATGCATCAGTTTATATTGATTTTGAATATTACCAAAAAGTAATATTAAAAATTTGTATTGATATAAGTAGTCGCATCGTTTAGAAAGTCACCGCAGATTTGTTGTTTTAGAAGTATGTGCGTGAATATTGTGAAATTAAAGTACGAAAAATGTGTTATAAAATTTCTAAATTCCATTAAATACAATTTTTTTTTTTATTCTTACTTATCTCAAAAAATTGAATAATTCGTATAAGAGATGCATATATATTTCTGATAAAGTTTATATGAATATCGATATAAAATGATAAAAGATAAAATATGATACATTATCGATATTAGGGTCTTTTTCTCAATGAGCTATTAAAAAAAAAACTATCAATTTATATTGAAATAGGTTTGTTTTATTTAATCGGAATCAATGTTAAATTTTTAAATGTTTCTTATATTTCGAAAAAGTCAAACTAAACAATTTGAATTTTTAGCAGGAAAAGGCATGCATCAGTTTATATCGATATTTCAATATTTACAGAAGTAATATTAAAAATTACTTTTGCAAATATTGAACTGATTGTTCAATAAACGATTGCATTGTACTGATATAAGTAAATGCAACTTTTAGAAAAGTTCATGCAAATTTGTTGTTTAAGTAGACTGTACGTAAATATTGTGAAATTAAAGTATGAAAAATGTGTTATAAAACTTCTAAATTCGATTAAATACACTTTTTTTTACTTTTCTTAACCATCGCAAAGCTAAAAATAATTTGAGTAAAAGATGCATGTATATTTCTGATATAATAAATGTATGAATATAAATATAAAGTGTCGAAAAATAAAATAATGTGATAAATTATCGATATTGTTTTTAATTAAATATTGTAACTTTGGAAACTATCTGTAAACTTAAGTAAATTTCAATTTATTAGATTTAAAAAAGAACCGAGTTGTTCTTTAAATACATTTATTGGTTCTTTTATGGATATGCTAATATATTTTTAACTATATAAATATTTGTTCGAAATAGTTCTTGTTAAATTTACTATATTTACCTGCACGACTTTTATTATTATTTGTATTTTAAATCTTATTTTTCCTTTTTACGAATGCAATTTTTTTAATTGTCAAAAAGTAGCATTTTATAACGTCTTCGATTTAAGTATATATATATATATATATATATATATACTATCTTCTAAATATATATATCTAAGTATACATATACTTTCTTCACATATGACGTTTTGGCATTTAACATTCTTTTGAAGCTTATACGAATAAAAAAAAAAAAATAAAAGCAAACTAACCAAGTAGTGGTACTTAGCAATTTACTAGTCTTCTATTTTAGCTTCTGATAAAAAAAATGGCGGAAAATCTGTGGAAAAATTTGAATAATCCATCGACTTTTTCTGCTACATAAGAAATGTGTAAATATTAATTTTTCACAATAAAAATTTACTACGTTGAATGAATTTTTTTTTTACATTTTGGCTTTTTTATTATACTTACATTATGAAAGTGTTATTCTTTATAAATTTATATATGAATACGTTGTTGTTAAATTGAATCACATTACAATTTCATAAATGCGAAAACAATTTTTGGAGATGCCATTTAATTAAAAAAGCGGAATTTCAGGTTATTAGCTATTGTTTAGTTATACATAAATTCTATTATCTATTAAACTACCTAATTTAACAAAAACAACGACAATTTTTGGTATTTTATTAAAATAAGCAGGAAAGCTGAAAAATGCAGGAAAATTATTTTTCCGCAGTAAATTTGTATAAATCGTATTTAATACTATCATAGATCTTAAAATTTACCAAAAGTTAATATACTACGTGATTTTCATACTTAGGTTCAAATATTCTTTCCTTAATTCAAAAATTAAAAAAATTAATAATTAAAAAAGCGGAATTACAGATTATTAACCATTGTTGAGTTATACATTACTTCTATTGGTTATTAACCTAAATAATTTTAAATAATAAATAACAATATTTGGTACTTCATTAAAATAAGCTGAAAAATGATGCAGAAAAATTATTTTTTTTTTTCCTTCAGAAAACTTGTATAAATCGCGTTTAATACTATAATATATTTTTGTAAATTGTAATATCTATAAAACTATGTGATTTTTATACTTGGTTTCAAATAATATGCCTTCTTTAATTCAAAAATAAAAAAAAAAAAATAATAATTAAAAAAACAGAATAAATAAATAATTAACGGAATTTCAGATTATTATAAATTGTTGAGTTATACATAAATTTTAACAAACAACAACAATTTTGGTACTTCATTAAAATAAGCTGGTAAATGATGCAGGAAAATAATTTCTTCCTTCAGTAAAATTCTATTAATTGTTTTAATGATATTACAGATATTGCAATTTACCAAAGATGTTATACTATGTGATTTTTATACTTATATTCAAATAATATGCTTTTTAAATTCAAAAATAAAAAACAAATAATTAATGATTAAAAGAGCGGAATTTTAGATTATTATTAACTGTTGAGTTATGCATAATTTCAATTAGCTATTAATCTAAATAATTTTTAAACAACATCAATATTTGGTACTTAATATATGCGGGTAAATAATACATGAAAAACGCAGGAAAATTATTTTTCCTTCAACAAACTTGTACTTATCGTATTTAATACCATCATAGATTTTACACTTTACAAAAAAATATACTACATGATTTTCACACTTAGGTTTAAATAAAATGCTTTTTTAATTCAAATATAAATAAATGCATATTTAAAAATAGCAAATCTAAGATGCATTGTAATAACAGTTTTTAAAGAATCTTTTGAAGAGAGTAAAAAACATTAAAATTCTGAATTTCCTTTTGATGCAGCAATACCCTTTCATTCAATACCATTTGATTGCATAAAACTTAAAAAGCGGAAATTCAGATTATTCGACATTATTGAGTTAAAGAAATAAATTCTATTCATAAGTTCTATTAACTATTGATTTAAATAATTAAAAAATTTCTGGTACTTCATTAAAATAAGCAGGGAAATGATGCAACAGATCAGGAAAAATTCAGGAAATTTTTTCTTCAGCAAATTTGTATTAATCCTATTTTTATTATTGTAATATGGGTTTTCTTATTCAAAAATTAAAAAATTACTTATTTAAAAACAACAAAACTAAATTGCCTTGTAATAACAATTTTTGAGGAATCTTTTAAAGAAAGAAAAAAAACATTAAAATTCTGAAATTTTTCTGTAGGTTTCCTTTTGATCTAACAATACTATTAAATTTGTTGTTTTTAAAAGAAGCTGTAGAAAATACTGATGAATCAATATTTTTAGATGCATTACGTTATTCTTTAATAACCTGAAAAGTTGCAAATTGTTTTTTGTTAAAAAAAAGAGTTTATATTAAATGTTTTAGCATCACTAATAATTTTTAATGCATTCCTAAATTGTTTAATGCCAATAGTTGTGAAATTATAAACATTTTTAGATCCACTTATCCACTTAAAATACCACTTATTTATAAACAAATTAAAAATATATTGTAATAAAATTTTTTAAAGAACCTTTTAAAGAGAGAGAAAACATGAAAATTTTGAAATATTTTTCTGAAAGAGACCTTTAGATCTAATAATACCATTAAATTTGTTGCTTTAAAAAAAAAGCTTTAGAAAGATAATGTTTTTGATGCAATACGTTATTTTTTAATAACCTGAAAAGTTACAAATTGTTTTTTGTTAAAAAAGAGTTTATATTAAATGTTTAGTATCACTAATAACTTTTTAATGCATTAATAAATTATTTAGTGGTAATAGTTCTGGAATTATATAGAACCTCTCCAATATTTAATACTGATGAAATTTTTCCTAATATCACTCCCGTTTTGAGGACTACAAATCAATAAGTGAGATGCTGTTTCTATTTTAAAATTTCACCTTCAGTTTTTGGATTCCCGGAATTACTGGTAATTCTAGATCACCCGGCAAAATAAAATACAGCTCCCAAAAATCTCATTCGACAGAAATAACTAACTTTAATAAAATGGAAACCTACACCGGGGTAGTGAAATAAAAATGTTTCAAGCTTTACGAAAAGCGAAAAAAAAAAAAAAAATCTAAATGTAATTTATACCAGACTGTTGTTTATGAACTTTCTCAGTCGTGAAATCAATTTTAAAATAATGTTTTCTCATTTAAGTTTACCCTTAAAATGTATCATGGGAGAAAAATCACCCCATGTAAATTTTTTTTTTTAATATTATTGAAAAAAACCGAATTATTGGTAACACTGATTTTCCTATAAATATTTATGGCGTCAGTAGAGATACCGTTATTATAAAAAATAATATATAAAATTTTTTTAAATCAATTCCTACTTTTTTTCATTATATTGCAGAAAGTCCTTTATAAACAATTTTCATTCATTTTTAAGATTATCTGGCGCCATCTGTTGGTAGATATATGTAACTTATATCTAAAAAAAATTAAATTAATAAATTAAATTTAATTTATGAATTTAATATTCGAAAAACTGTATTAACATCCAGTGTCATCCACTACAAGTTCAAAAAAAAATGCATTTGAACTTGGTGGATGAATAAAAAGAACGATTGAAAATTTGAACAAGATATATATAGGGAGAGTGTGAGCTAATAGAAGGAATTGAATAAAGAAAACCTATCTGGGGTGATACCTAAGTGTGTGTGTGTGTGTTGGTGCCTGATGACCCAGTGGCTAGTGTTCTGGCGCTCTGGGTTCGGTAACAGGTTTCGGGTAACAGGTATCGGGTTCGAATCCCGGCGGTGCCAGGAATGTTTGTAGTGGTTCAGAATCCACTTTAAGCCGTATTTCCCGGTCTCATATGACCGTAGAGCATCACAGAGCCTAATCTGACTTCTCACCCACATCATTCCCAAACTGTAAAAGGGGCTACTCAGCTCTAGGCACAGTGACGTGGTGTGGTGTGGTGTAGTAATAGTCGATACCTGTAAGATACCTTAAGAGGTTTTTAAAATTACTTCGACAAGATTTAATTAGCTGTTAAGTACTGTAGTTATAATTTTTGTTTCTAGTAAGATAATCATAAACTGACAGGTATGGAGCTAACTATTTTGGAAGTGTTTTTATTCATTTATTTTATTGCCATGAATATAATTTTATAATATGGCGTTCCCCGTTCCCAAAAAATGATGATGTGGAAATAATTATGCGAGACACGAATGATTTTAGCGATTATAAGGACAATATAAGCGATAATATTTTGCATACCGTATTTTTATAATACTGTATTTTTCTCCCCAGCGCGCTAGCTCATAGGAAACATTATTGCAGATCCGCATGCGCAATTTCCTATGAGCATGAGCACTAGGGAGAAAAAATACGGTATGCAAAAACGCTCTAATGAAAAAAATATAATGTAGATTGGTTTGGTTTGTCACTATATGGTCTTTTGTGCACACTTTAGGCTAATGAGACAGATACCTATAGTTTAACGTGGATTCTGAACCACTAACAAACAAGATAATGTTGAAGAAGATGATGTTTATTATGATTGTGTAGACTTAATTGATAATGACAATGGAGTGAGTGTACCCACTGGAAGAATACTTTATGAGCACAATCTTTCCCAAACAGTCTGCATTCCAAAATTTTGTGTGCTGCTCGCAGTGGGAATTCTGTGCAAGTGCTCAAGTGCTGATTTTGATTATAAAGATCAAGAGCTCTATTAAAAGACTCCTTCAATGTAAGTTGTTCAATAGCAATAGCAAAAGCTCAATTTCAATCCCACGAGCAAATGAAAATTAAAAGTTTGCAAGAGATCCCAACCACTTCACCATGGTCTATTTAACATGAAGCTGTTCGTGAAAAAATGCTACCATTCACTTTCTGGACATAGTCTTTCCATAGTTTCTAGGCTATAAGTTTAATTAGTCAGAGGTCATGTCCCTCTTTAACATTTTGATAATAAGCTTAAGATTTATAACAAGATGTAAATAATTCAAAGGTCACATAGGTAAGGACAAAATAGAAGTCATGTCCTAAATATCTAGTGAATTTCAGAAATGACTGTATAAAGCCATCCTGGGTATTTAGATTCCTAGCCCACTGGCAAATAGAAATTAAAAGTCTGCAATAGACACACACCAGCCACGCCACCAATGTCCATTTAACATGAAGCTGTCCGTGAAAAAAATGCAACTATTCACTTTTGGAAATCTTAAATCAGCTTTCAATAGTTTCTAGAGCTATAAGTTTCAATTGTTCTGAGGGCCTGAATGGCAGAGTGGCAAACGCTCTGGCGCTCGGTACCACAGGTTTCGGGTTCAAGTCGCGGCGGTGCCATGGATGTTTGTAGTGGTTCGGAATCCACTTTAAACTGTAGGTCGCGGTTTGTTTAGCCTAAAATGTGCACACGATGACCGTAGAGCGACAAACCAAACCAAACCAAATCAATTGTTCGGGGATCATATTCCTCTTGAACTTTCATAGTAAACTCAAGATTTATATCAAGATGCAAATAATCCAAAGGGCACGTAGGTAAGGACAAAAGTCTAGGAATATAAAACCCAGGATGACTTTATGCAGTCAATTCTGAAGATTGCTTGACATTTAGGACTTTATTAGAAGTCTCATGATAAATTCTTAAATGTCTAGCGACCTTCAGAACTGACTGTGTATAAAACCCTCCTGGATTTTTGGATTCCCAGCTCTATGTTTATCATAATTCCTCAAAAGGGTTATTTGGTAATCTAATAAGTTTTTACTTATAAGTAATTTAAGAGTTTGAACATAAAAACACAAACTTTTCAGATAATTACGTAAATTACTTTTGATACATAAAATGAAACAAAATATTAAAACTCTTAATTTATGAATACAAAACATATTCAAAAACTTTATTACGTACAAATATAAAAGCATTGATTTATTTCGTAAAATATTAAAATAATTGCATAATTTATAATGTTAAAAATTCTTAAAATCCTTCTTTGAAACTAATGATCAAATTGTTCATTAATTACTTTTAAAGAATTTTTTCCAGTGAAAAATCAAACAGCAAAGTTAAAGATAAAAAATTCGATTTAATCCTGATCAGAGTTACTTTTTCAGATATAAAATAACTATTCTGAATATAAATGACCCTTCAAACAACATTTGAATAATCCTTTTTGTTTATAATTATTAGTGTTATTAGAACTTATTAACTATAATAAATTCATAATTAAAACATAAGAATTAATTAAAAATGTTTTTTTTAAGCAAAAAAATTTAATGGTATTGCTACGTTAAAATGAAAACTTGAGAAAAAAATTTCAATATTGTAATGTTCTTTATAAAAAACAGAAATTGAAATACCCAATTACTGAGATTTTAAAAAGCATATCTATTATCAAATAAATTAGATTCAATTAAGACGCATCTATTAACTGATATTCTCTTTATATGATTTAAGTAATTCCCTTTTAAATTTCAATAAATACTCTTCATTTATTTTTTTAAAAGAAACTTCAGGGATTAACTTTATTTTTAAAAGTTATTTGAAGTGTTTAATGTACAATTTTAATGTATTTGTCTGGTTAAATTTTTTTTTTTCCTTTACTAAAATTTTGCTTTGAAGTATATTCAATTAAAAGAAAAATACTCAGAGAAATATTAAAATACTGAAAAAATATTTAGGATGTAAAAAATACTTTATTTTTCACGAAGGACTTTTTATAATTTCTGTAAAGTGAAAGTCTCTTTCCTTTTTTAAGTCGGGATGAAAATGTTTTGGCTTTCTATCGTTAATCATTCTTTCAAATTCTAATTTTTTATTTATAAAAAGTTATTTTTAGACTATACAAGTTAATGCAACTCAATTAAAAACCACGTTGTTAGATTATACAGCTATTAAAATCTTTTAACTATCATCAGTCATTTTAAAGGCTGATGATGTTCAAAAGATTTTAATAGGTTGAATATAAATACAAAAACTTTTGTGGGATTTTAAATTTCCAAATAATTAATATAGAATACCGATAGAATCATTTAATCCATCGGAATTAAATTAGTGCTTAATGCTATTATAAAAAAAAATGCTGAATGATGCCTGATTGGCCGTGTGGCTAGCGCTCTGGCGATCAGTACCACAGGTTTCTGGTTCGAGTCCTGGAGGGGTCATGGATTTTTGTAGTGATTCGGTATTCACGCTAAACAGTAGGTCACGGTCTAATATGACTGTAGAGCGTTGAGCGTAGGGCTGACAACTCTACTCCTTAAAAAGAAAATATCTCATGTTTCGGAATCTATCAGTAGATAGACTTCCATGATCTACCATGAGGCTCTTACGTCATTGAAGAAGAATTAATTATTTACTGAAAAATATGAAATACTCTCTTACCAACTCCGCATTTGGACTAGATTGCTGATATTTTTAATGATAACAAACAAGATAAGACAATTCAAGATAACAAACAAGATAAGACAATTCAAGATAACAAACAAGATAAGACAATTCAAGATAACAAACAGAAGTTAACACCCATTAGGGTGTTAACTTCTTTTATTATCTTGAATAGTACCTTCCAGGATGACTTAGTACCATTATTAGAGCCTAGCGTAGAAGTAAACCTAAACCACATAATCATTATCCAACTGTAGATGCAAAAATTCTTTTTTTTTTTTTTTTGTTAGATTAAAAAATGTTTTTGGAAGCAGTTTTCTGAATTGATTGTATGCAAGACACAAGTTGAATTTAACATGTCCTTGAATTTGTCCTCTTGCATGTTTCTTTCGTAATATCAGCGGAACTCAGGTATCTGTTTTCCATGAATTTATAAGGACAATCGTTTCTTATTTTTATATTGAATGGGAAGAAACCTCCAACTAAGCATCCTGATCATCAATGCGAGATTTGTAACTCACGTAATCACAAACTCCATTGACTCTCTTCATCTTCGAAAGCACTGAATGCAGCAGTTTTTAACTTGAGTTCTCTTGCAATGTACCACTGGGCACTCGAATTGGACTAATGAAGATATAAGCCAGATCTACCAGAAAGTATGAAATTCATATCGAGTCATTTGAAGTTGCTGTCAGAATTACCATAGGATTTTCCCTCTTTCTAAAAGCAGCAATTGTAACGCAGCGGATTAATCTGAAATCTCCCTAAGATATTAAGTGTTTATGTATCATTGGGCCACTAGCGTAATAAATAGGGATTGCAATGCCAATATACCGGGATACCGAATACCGGTATTTTGAGCCATTTGTACAATTTTGTAATACCGGTATTCACAAGTTTAAATACCGTTTTTCGGTATTTACTAGAAATTTAGAATTCTTATTCTTATCTATGAATTCTTATTCAGAATTCTTATCTGAAAACTCGAAATTCTCATCTGTGAAAACAAGGTTGTAGTTGTGAAGAAAGTGTGTAATATTGCGATATTTTTAAATTGGTGAGTTTTTATTCACATTGTATTTGCATATCATACTTTAGACTTCAAAATATTTTTCAGATTTATTATATATATATATATACTCATAAATAATACCTCATAATAAAGAATAAGAATAACTTTAAAGATCAGTTCTGTTTGATAATACTTCTGTTTGGTTTCATTATTTATAGGATGAAAAGAATAGGGTGGCACCGTGTAAAAAATGTTCAAGAGTTATTAAAGTTAATGGAGGAAGTACAAGCGCATACACATTTAAAAACGAAACATGACACCAATTTGTTAAAGAGGAAAGAATCTAATTGCGATGAAGACACAAACTTTAGCACAGTTTCTAAGCCCAAGCTATCAGGGATTTTAGATTATTTTGAAAAAAAAAAAAAAAAAAAATAATTTGGATGAAATTATAAGTAAAATGGCAGCATTAGATGGTTTGCCATTTCGAGTGTTTTTTGTGAATTATTACATTCTCTAATAAAACTGACAAATAAAACAAAAAAACATTCGTGTTTTCTTTCTCTTTCTAAAATTTCTACCACCGGTATCCCGGTATTAAGATCTAAAAAATACCGAATACCGGTATTGAACTTTTGGTCCGATATTGCAATCCCTAGTAATAAATAAGAGTATAGTAATAAGTAATGTAGACCAGATTTATTACAACGTATGAAATTCATATCGAGTCATTTAAAGTTGCTGTCAGAATTACCATAGAATTTTCCTTGTTTCTAAAAGCAGCGATTGTAATGCAGCGTATTAATCCAGAACCTTCCTGCGATACTGTTTACGTTACCATTGGGTCACTGGCGTAATAAATGAAAATATCATAATGAATAATGTAGAGAAGATTTACTAGAACGTATGAAATTCATACCGAATGATTTGCAGCTGCTGCCAGAATCACTATAGAATTTTTTCGTTTCTGAAAGCAACTATTGTAACGCAGCGGATTAATCTGAATCTTTCTGCGATACTAAGTGTTTATGTTGCCACTAGCATAATAAATAAATATAATAATAAATAATGTAGATATTCACTAGAACGTATGAATTTCATAGTTTTCAAAATTTTACTAGCAAAATAAATCATTGACTTTTTTTCTTTTTCAGTAATTCGATTTTATTACTTGTGAATATAACATAATAATCTATAAAAGGCAGATATAATATTTGTTCAACAAATAAAATCAAGTTATTAATGCAAATAGTAATATTTAACACTTTAAATTGATTGACATATTCAGATTGATGATTGTACAAAGAAAGATGAAAATGAAAACAATTAAATTTAGTAAAACTTAAACTTATTTTTATTTTTATTTATTTGTCATTTATAATTATGTATTTAAGATTGCACAAAAGTGAACAATATTGTAGTGAAGGATTTAAATTAAATAAAAGTAATAAACTGATTAAATAATCTAGCAAACTAGGCACTATTTTTTATTATCTACCACATTTATTAATGACTTTTTATTTCGAAATATATTAAATAAATTATTTGTATAATTCATAAATTAAACATTTTAATTTGAGTTGTAAAATCTGATTTCCAAACTTTCCTTGCTTCTTTGTTTGGTGCAGAATCGAAAAAAAGGAAATTTTCTATTAGCTGTATCCCTTTAAAACTTAAAATGTTTTCTTATATTTAAATTTTACTTTTTAAATTTTTAGTAGAGATAAAATTTAGATTTTTTCTTTGAGATTTTGCCCTGAAAAATTTTAAAAAATGCCTCATCCTCATCCATCAGTATTCAATTAATGATTTTACGAAGTCATTAAATATTTCAGTAATATTGTTTACTGTTTGTTTTTTGGGATGATAAATTTTAATAGTTTAAAATGAGGTATCGTGATTTTATGTAGAGTTGAAAAGAGCTTTTAGTAATTTTTTTTTGTTATTCATTTTATGTCTTAATTATGATGGCCGAGTGGCTTATATCCTTCGATTGCCCATGGATATTTTTTTTTACATTATACTGTAAGAGAGTCACGGAGCCAAAGTAAGACTTCTACCTAAGGGTGTTTCAATTGCTTCCTTCCCCTTAAATCCTGAGTACGTATGGGCTCGTGGGCTTGGCCAGCCAAGTGGGATAAGAAACAACAACAACAACAAACAACATGTCTTAAGTACATATACATACTTATATCATATTTATATTTTTACATTATACGAAAGAGTTTTGAATTCAGTTGGTTGGTTATTTGTGGATATATATAAATTTTAGTATTACATTCCTCACTTGACTTATAGGTTTGTAGCTACTTGCATAGCTGGAGTATTATTCGATTTACATTGGTCGCGAGTATTGTAATATTTGCTTTGTAAAACAAGCAAATTTGGTAAAAACTGCAAATAAGAGGAATAACTTAAACTTGTTGAAATTAAGCTTCCTTTATAAAACTGTTAACTAATAACCTGGTGCATAAGATAAATGCTAAAATAAGAAATTATCTCAAAATCAGAAAAATTGCATTCTTGAATTACATTTTATATAACAAAATATATTAAAATACAATGTACTTAATCTTTCAGTATTCACACTATCTATTAGCATGGCAAACGTGGGTTATATTCAACCATAACTAATGGTTTGGTTTGTCTCTCTACGGTCATTTTGTGCACGCTCTGGGCTAATTAGACCTGGAACTACAGTTTAACATGGATTCCGAACTATAACAAACGTCCATGCTACCATCAGGAATCGAATCTGAAGACTGTGGTATCAAAGGCCAGAGCGTTAGGCAATTAGCCATCTGGCCGCCCCAAATTAATGAGTTCTTTACTATGGAACAATGTTAAACAAAAACAACAATTATTGTACGTTTTATTGCAAGAAATATTTGCACTAAATACTATTTGTTTTGCTCAGATGAAATATCAATGCCAGAAAATTCAAATTCTTTTTTATTTCACTATCTGTGGGAAAATGGAGAGATGCGTTTTAGCATTCTTTCTCTCGTAAGTTCTAATGTTAAAAGGTTTTAAAATGTAGGTGTAAGCGAAAATACAGAGTGTTGGAGAGTCAAGACCACGAAAACTATGAAAAGTGGGAACATAAATATTGACCAAAGGGCCATATCATTTACTATGCAAATAAGTTTCTTTGAAAATATATGCATATGCAAAATCTATGAGAAACAAGAAGGTTCAACGAAAAAAAATGTTTATTTATAGTATGAAAAGGTGTGGACGATAGGTGAGGTCGTTATTTTATTTTTTTGCTGGAAACTATGAGCAATATTTACATTATGTGTTCCACTTGTGAATATTGCAATATACAATCTATTTGAGAGCTTTACCTTGATATTACCTTACAAAGTATGAAAGATATGTCTTTTATTAGATATTACGCTGTTATATCGACCATTATTTAATTCATTGATTGAATGTCACCTGTGAAATATTTGAAGCGTTCAACAAATGGATAATCACCAGGATGTTAGTGGAAGAAACTCAGCCATATGTTAATTCAAGAAGATGAGATACTGTGAGCGATTGAAGTAAATCTACGAATTAAAACACACACACAATTTAATGCAAATAATGATAGACTCATTTTTGCTATACGACTTTTCAAGGACTTCGAGATGATTTTCAGCAATGAATCGGGAATCCACTTTTATGAAGGGCTCTTTCAATAAAAGGATTCTAATAATGCTTTCCTTGAACATATTTTGTTAACGTATGAAGCATGTTTCATTAGTATGTTGCTGAACCTGTAAAAATCCCAATAGTCTTATATGGTTGGCGTCCAATGATCATTCAATTTTTTTAGATCTTTTCCGATATTGATATGCGAAGAAATTGGTATATCTTACATCAATTAATACAGAACGAGATTTAGCTGCTCATTTACTTTCACTTTTATTGATACTATGTTGTTGAATCGCGTATTGTTAACCATTATAAGGCACGTGCATAGAGGTTATGATGCACACGGTGGTGGTATCTTGAACACCTTCTGACATAAATGTATGTAATTACTACTGTTTCTATTTCTATTATTTATTTTCTGTGAAACAAATGTAATTTCATATTTTTCTTATGCATCATGAAAGCTATATGGCAATTTTTATGTGCTACAACTTTGATATTTCACGTTTTATGAGGTATTGAACAAACATTTCGTTTACGAAAACCAGATTCTCAAGAAAAATTTAGACATTTTTTATTCTCTTAGATGCTAACTCAGAATTTTCTTACTGGATTATCTAAGAAAACATAGAAAGTTTGTGTGCAATATTCTAGAATTTCTCAAAACTTTCAACAGATTAGCATAGCATTAAGCATAGTCAATTTGATCTCTATGCGGCCTGATGGCTTAATTGGCTAAAACTCTGCCTTTGGTACCATAAGTTTCAGTTTCGAATCCAGGCAATGGCATGGATGGTTAGTGGTTCGGTTTCCCCATTAAACTGTAGATTTCAGGCTAATTAACCTAAAGTGTGTAGAAATGACTGTAGAGCAATGAACCAAATAAGTAAATAAATAAAACATTCCTTGCACAATAGCTAAGTTCGCTTACCTGGGTATTGAAATACGAGTCGTACATGTTTGTGTATATTTGATTAAACTTGCTGAATCTAATTCATATCTGGAACTATTTAACACATCTATTTAGTTTGTTAATTAATTATTAGTCCTGCCCTAATAAGAAAGACTTAAAGGTAAGCGCATTTGTTCAAACAGCATTAGTCGCAGACACATTATTAGAGTGGAATTCCATTAAAACCGGTGAAACTTCCTTAATTAATGCGGGTATCATATGAAACTTAGTTTATGAATAGCACTCATTCACCCTTTTATCAGCCTCTCATATTTCCAGTGTAATAATAATTACCAACTGCTTCGCTGGAAAGAGGATAAATAAGAACCCAGGAAGACGTCGGATTCATCCCATCAAAGTGATAGGATATTATTAAGGAGGGAATTGCAATAAGTGCACTTATACCATTCGCTCGTAGCTCTCTAAATCTTCCGAGTTGTGTCTACAAATCGAAATACTTCAGCAGATTTCATGCCAGCAACGTGACGCGTTTGGCAGTGATTTGTGTGGATTTGGTTTTCTGAAGTCAATACGGATATTAAAGTTGGTACTAGTTAAAATTTCTTTTTTAGTCATCATTGCATTTGCTCTATTTTAAAGGGGATTTTATTTTAAAACGGTTGGGTTGTAGATAAGACCATTTTTAAAAACATTCACTTGAATTTATATATTGTTTTGAAAACGCGATATTCTTGATAAGGGTTTTATGATAAATATATTTAACAGCAAATTTTCAAACACTGAAGATGTCACTGTTATTATATTACCAATGGAGTCATTTATTAAAAAAAAATTCCAAATAGTGCTTTTATCTTCATTGTAATGTGTGAGCCTAGCTCTGAAATTTTTCAAACTGTTTCCTTTAATAGGAATTTTCACCAATTTTATACAAATATTATAATTTACTGATTATGAGTTTTAATTTGATTTTGAATGAATAATGAAATTAAAGGGCTATGTATTTTCAAAGGATATATGTGTAGATCCGTAATTGAAACTATTGGAATTGTAACTATTATAATATTTTATTTCCAATGGCAGGCTACAATAAGTAATAAAATAAAAAAGAAAATGAACACAAAGAACATGAAAATAACAACGAGAATCGAAAGAAATCACATAGTGACATGTTTAGCCCATAAGGGCCCTAGCCTCCCAGTAATGACCATACACAGTAGAGGAAACAAGTGCAGGGCAGACAGGAAAGTGAGATGAATCCATGTCCTCTCCAAGACTGCTGAGCATGCATTTCGGGCTTGCAAATATTTTCATACGAAAAAAGATGATTGGTCATACAATCATGGCCAGTCAGGAGTCTGAAAAGGGCAACAGCGTTAAACCTGGGCTGATCAGGGATGTTTAAAATAAAGTTAAACCAGGTTTTAGGTGAGTTGCCTTCAAGTAGATTATCAGTTAGAGTGTTCCGAAAAAGTCTCGAATCATCAGTTTCATCGAGTGAAAAGATATGTCTTTACAAAAGGTTTGGGTTATAGTTGCTCCTTTTTTGGCTAGAGAATACGCCTTCTCATTACCCAATATCCCACAATGGCCTGGGATCCACTGCAAAACGATATCCTTGCCTTTTGAGTCAAGATCTTCAAGACAAGAGATGTACTTTTCGATGGAAGTAGACTGAGGTGTTAGGGAGGAGTTGATTGCTAAAAGTGCTGCCTTAGAGTCAGATAGACTACTGCTCTAGTAAATTGTTCTGTTCGGCACTGCAATTGAGTTAGGGCAATACGTAAAGCTTCGACTTTACCGTCGAAAGCAGATTCAAAACAGCCGACAGGAGCATAGATAGAAAACAGGTCGCATAAAACTCCTGCCCCGCATTTATTCGCTGTTCCATCCGGGAACCATCGGTATAGATTCTCAACCACTCCGATTCGGGGTATAGATAGTTGCATAGGAAATACTTCTAAGAACCTCACAGTTAGTATCTAATTTTCGGACAGCGGAACAAGATCTGTGACCACATTTAAAATTCTGCAGTCTAAAGGACTGTGGTGGGTTGGCAAATTTTCAAACTCGGAATTAAGGTTATAAGAGCCCCTCAGTTTCAACACTTCTTGCAGGAAGCCTGCTTGAATCTTTAGACAGTGCTGACTGGGGCTCTTCAAATTCCAGAGGGTGAGATATCTAGGAGTCCTCAGGATTTTTCCCTAAGCACCAAAGCCTTTTCCTCAATTATTTTTCTAATGGCCAGTTTCTAGTACAGAGAAGCATAGCATCTATAGGGGAAGTTTTCACAGCTCCGGTGATGAGGCGAAGGGCTTGGTTATGAAAGGGTATCAAGAGACTTCCGTACATGTTTTGAAGCACTAATCAAAGGTTCGCAGCAATATGTAATCACTGGTAGAACAAATGTTTTATACGTGGTGTTGAGGGTTAACCTAGAGCATCCCCAACTACAGCCCGCCAGACGCTTTAAGATGGGAAGTCTACTTGAAGCCTTATTAATTATAGTTTCAGAGTGTAACTTCCATGAGAGTTTACGATCGAATGTCATGCCATGGTAAGTAAAATTACCTGTTGTTTGAATTCCTTCCCTCCATACAATAAAGAAAGATCTGATTTTTTGTGGGCAAGGGAAAAACTTTCATAATACTTTTTGAGATGTTAACTTTTATGTTGTTTTCTACGCACCACTTTTCCAGGAAGGTGAGGGCTTGGTTAAGCAATTTTCTGTCAAGGGAACTAGATTCTTCTTAGGTGTCACTGTCCGAATGAGAAGATAGCCGGCATAAAGTAGGCATTTGACACCATGAATTGATTTTAACTTCTGGACAAGGTCATTGATAAAAGCATTGAAAAGAATGCAACTCAGAACCGCTCCCTGAGGGAGACCTGTCTGAAGAAGACCAAATTTTTATAGACTGTCCCCGTATCGGACTCTGCAGACGCTGACTCAAAATCTCTTATTCCAGTTTAGCAGATGACCAGATATACTCGTATTGATAAGTTTAAACAGGAGGTTTTCTTTCCAAACCGTGTTGTAGGCTAATTTCAAATCAAAGTCACCAATTTGCTGTAAGTACTTGTTTGGAGTCCAATGCGTCTGTTATGGCCTGGCTAAAAAGATTAACAGGGTGAGCAGTTGATTTAAATTTTCGGAAGCCAGCTTGTCCTTCAGCAAGCATAAAATGATAATCTAGGTACCTGTTGAGTCTGTTTTAAACCATCCTCTCCATGGTTTTACTCATAAGGCTTGTTAAAGATATAGGTCGGTAATTGCCTATTTCTTCAGGGTTTTTTGTCTTTCTTGTGAACGGGAATGATTATTGCCTTTCGCCATGAAGAAGGAATCAAATGGTTAAAATTGGCTAGCGCACTGGACTTTGGTACCACAAGTTTCAGTTTCTAATCCTGGTAGTGGCGTGGATGTTCGGAATGCACATTAAACTATAGGTCCCGGCCTAATTAACCTATAGCTTTGCAAAAATTATCGTGGAGTGGTAAGCCAAAACAAACAAAAGAAATCAATACTTGCACAATAGTTAAGTACGCTTACCTGGGCATTGAAATACGTAAGTCGTGTGTATATTTGATTAAACTTGCTGAATCTAATTCATATCTGGAACTATTTAACACATCTATTTAGTTTGTTAATTAATTATTAGTCCTCCCCTAATAAGAAAGACTTAAAGGTAAGCTCATTTGTTCAAACAGCATTAGTCGCAGACACGTTATTAGAGTGAAATTCCATTAAAACCGGTGAAACTTCCTTAATTAATGCGGGTATCATGTGAAACTTAGTTTATGAATAGCACTCATTCACCCTTTTAACAGCCTCTAATATTTCCAGTGTAATAATAATTGCCAACTGCTTCGCTGGAAAGAGGATAAATAAGAACCCAGGAAGACGTCGGATTCATCCCATCAAAGTGATAGGATATTATTAAGGAGGGAATTGCAATAAGTGCACTTATACCATTCGCTCGTAGCTCTCTAAATCTTCCGAGTTGTGTCTGCAAAATCGAAATACTTCAGCAGATTTCATGCAAGCAACGTGACGCTTTTGGCAGTGATTTGTGTGGATTTGGTTTCGGAAGTCAATACGGATATTAAAAGTTGGTACTAGTTAAAATTTCTTTTAGTTCATCATTGCATTTGAAGAGGGTTTAATTTGAAAACGGCTGAAGTTGAGTTGTAGATAGTTTTTTAAAAACATTCACTTGAATTTTATGTTATTATTGTTTTGAAAAAGAAATGTTCTGGATCAGGGGTTTAAGATAAATATATTTAACAGGAAATTTTAAAACTCAAGATGCCACTGTAATTAATTACTAATGGAGTATTTATTAAAGAAATAATTGCGTTTAGTGCTTTTATCGTCATTGCAATATGTGAGCTTAGCTCTGAAATTTTCTAGCTGTATCCTTTTTAATAGCAATTTTCAACAAATATTATAATTTACTGATTATGAGTTTTAATTTGATTTTGAATCAATAAGGAAATTAAATGTTATATATTTTTCAAATGATACATGTGTTGAGCTGTAATTCAAACTATTGGAATTGTAACTATTATAATATCAAATGGATTAAATTGGCTAGCGCACTGGCCTTTGTTACCACAAGTTTCTGGTTCTAATCTGGTAGTGGCGTGGATTTTCGAATTCCCATTAAAATGTATGTCCAGGTCTAATTAGCCTAAAGTGTGCAAAAAATGATTGTGGAGTGATAAACTAAAAAAAAAAAAAAAATCCTTGCGCAATAGTTTAGTACGCTTACCTGGGCATTGAAATATGAGTCGTATATGCTTGTGCATATTTGATTAAACTTGCTGAAGCCTCATTGATGTTTTGGAACTGTTTAACACATAAGTTGAGATGTAGATAACACGATTCTTAAAGACATCCATTTGAATTTTTATATTATTAATGTTTTGAAAAATATATTGTTGTTCAGGGTTTTTAAGATAAACATATTTAACAGGAAAATTTTTAAGCCAAAGTTGCCACTGTTATTAATTACCAACGGAATATTTATTAAAATTAGTGCTACAGTATTACAATTAGTGCTTTTATCTTCATTGTAATGCTTGAGCCTAGATCTAATATTTTTTAAGCGGGCTTGATGGATAATTGGCTAAAGATCTGGCCTTTGTTACTACAGGTTTCAGTTTTTAATCCTGCCAGTGTCATGGATGGTTAGTGGTTTTTCGGTATCCACATTTAAACTGTAGTCCCTGTCTAATTAGACTAAAGTGTGCAAAAATGATTGTAGTGTTATAAAAAAACCAATTTTTTAATAGTTAAGTACGCTTACCTGGGCAATGAAATACGTAAGTCGTGTGTATATTTGATTAAACTTGCTGAATTCTAATTCATATCTGGAACTATTTAACACATCTATTTACTTTGTTAATTAATTATTAGCCCTGCTCTAATAAGAAAAAGACTTAAAGGTAAGCGCATTTGTTCAAACAGCATTAGTCACAGACACATTACTAGAGTGGAATTCCATTAAAACCGGTGAAACTTCCTTAATTAATGCGGGTATCACGTGAAACTTAGTTTATGAACAGTACTCATTCACCCTTTTAACAGTCTCTCATATTTCTGGTGTAATAATAATTGCCAAATGCTTCGCTGGAAAGAGGATAAATAAGACCCAGGAAGACGTGGGATTTATCCCATCAAAGTGATAGGATATTATTAAGGAGGGAATTGCAATAAGTGCTCTCTGTACCATTCGCTCTCTGAATCTTCCGAGTTGTGTCTACAAATCGAAATACTTCAGCAGTTTTCATGCAAGCAACGTGACTCGTTTGGCAGTGAGTTGTGTGGATTTGGTTTCGGAAGTCAATACGGATATTAAAGTTGGTACTAGTTAAAAATTTCTCTTTTAGTTCATCATTGCGTTTGGTCTTGTTTGAAGGGGATTTTATTTGAAAACAGTTGAAGTTCAGCTGTAAATAACACGATTTTTAAAAACATTCACTCGAATTTTGCATTATTATTGTTTTGAAAATGAGATATTCTGGATCAGGGTTTAAGATAAAATATATATTTAACAGGAAATTTAAAAATAAATATGTCATTGCTATTAATTGCCGATGGAATATTCATTTATTCATTAGAGAAATAATTGCAATAAATATTTTTATTTTCCTCGCAGTGTTTGAGCTCTTAGCTCTGAAATTTTTCAAGCTGTATTGTTTAATTGGAGTTTTCAGCTAATTTTATAAAACTATTATAATTTGATTGAACTATTATAATTAAAACTATTATAATTGAGTGTTGCTTCGAGTTAGTTAGGAAATTAAAAGGATTAGATCTTTTTAAAAAGATATATGTGTAAATCATTTATTTACTAATTCTATTATAATATCCAGTGTATTAAATGCTATGATTCGTAATACTATGATTCATACTATGAATCACAATACTGATTCGTAATACTGATTCGTAATACTGATTCGTAATACTGATTAGTAATATTTAGGATTTAACTTGAATAAAGACTGATTGCAAATAATAGAAAAGCCAGATTCAGAATTCAGTGATGTTTGTATTTAGTTATTTTTAATTTAAAAGAAATTAGTTCATTGCTTAGATAAATAACTGTTTTTTAATAATTTAAACTTCCTTTAAAAACTCCAACTATTCACATATTGTGAAATTGTTCACATACTTTAAAGCCGCTGTTATTAATTACCAATGGGAGTATTTATTAAAAGAAATAATAGCAAAAGCTTTAAATTGCAAATAAATCTTTAAATATTGTCAGCTTATGGCTTGATAGCTTGACTCATCCTGGTGGTGTATGTTGAAGTTAAAATTAAAAATTTAAATAATAATTCAGAATAATTGTAAATTCACATACCGTTAAATGATAATTTTTAACCATTATCACACATTATGAATTTTCTTTCCACAGATATTTTTCATAATAAAATATACCGGAACTAAAAAATGTGTTATCTTTTGTAGCCAGGCAACTCCCGGTCATGATCAGTTAGTCTAAAATTAATTACAAAAAAAAAAAAAAAAAAAAAAAAGAATTCGATAATTTCCTAATATTTGAATATTTACTGGAGAGAAAAAAAAAACCTGGAATATTTCCCATGTTCTCTTTTATCGAAATCTGAAAGTTTATTTTTTTGTTCTTTAATACGATTTTATTCTCTAGAGAGTAATTTATTTTGTTTTTATTATCTACTTGGAACACTTTCAATTGCCCTTTTTTAATTCTAATTGCAAGGTGCAAATGGGTTGCCTTGTTCTTGGCGTAATGCGGTTTAAAGCGTAAGAGAATGTTTTTGATCTCTTTTCTGCAGTAAAAACTATTGATCGTGTTCGTTTTAATTCCCTTTTTTTTCTTTCCAACTTTTTCTTTTGTAATCTTTACTTCCTTAATGGTAATCTTTCATTTGTTTGAAGTTAAAAAAAAAAAAAAAAAAAACGCCATTTTGGTTTTCTGTAATGGGTTTTCGACAACATCAACAGTATAATCAAAACTCTTTTTGGTTACAGAATTTGGAAAAAAAAAACTCCAATAAGAAAACTAAAGTGTTTTCTTGTAAAAAAAAAAAGATTCTGAACACGAATATTTAAAGTTATAAAGCTGGTGTTAAGTTAACTGGTAATGGAAAAAGTAAGACTAAATATAATATTATTTTGACATAAAATTCCGGTAATTCTATGGATTTTTGATGATGATCCTGGAAATTTAAATAAAATATCCGTTTAAAATGTAAAAATTCACAAGAAGACTTTCAGAATAAAAATTCAGAAATAAAATAAATTGTAGATTTTTAAAATTGTTTTGCATGTAGTTTAGCAAATGTAGTAATTATTTTTCTATTAATTCTGGTTTTAGATGAAAAATAGGGTTAATTATTACTGTAACATATTAAAAATGTATCAGTGAAATACATTTATACGAAACTCAAAAACATTTTTCGCGGATTTTGTTTTGTAGTTTTGTTGTAATTTTATTTTTTAAAAATAAATCTTTTCAAATGATTAAATATATTTTATATGTTTGTCGGTAGTTTGATTGAATGGACATGAATACATTGGTCGGTATCATTTGTTATTAAAAATGGTAGATATGTAGCAGATTCCACTTTATGTGTAGGATTACTATTTGGATTATGAACTGTATGTGTAGGATTATCATTTGGATTATGGACTTTCATGTGTATTTTGTAGGATTACTATTTGGAATGTCAACTTTATGTGTAGGATTACCATTTGAATAAGCTTTATGTGTAATATCAACTTTATGTGTAGGACTATCAACTTTTATGTGTAGGGACTATCAACTTTATGTGTAGGACTATCAACTTTATGTGTAGGACTATCAACTTTATGTGTAGGATTACCATTTGGATTATCAACCTTTACGTGTAGGATTACCATTGGATTTTTATGTGTACCTTATCATGTATAGGTTTACCATTTGGATTATCAACTTTATGTGTAGGATTACCATTTGAATTATCAACCTTTATGTGTGGATTACCATTTGGATTATCAACTTTATGTGAGGGGTTATCATTTTGTATTATCAACCTTTATGTGTAGGGACTATCACAGAAATGCACTATCCACCAGGCCAAATATTACCGTATGTCTTCATTAGAGTTCTGCACAAAATGTAAATATTAACTAGTTCGAAGTAATTAATTAAATTTCATTAACATTAAATTATATTTGCTGTTGTACAATGTTGTATTACTTTGGCCTATGATCTTTCATTATAGAAAGATAGATATATAGTAGATTAAACGTTATTCCTGGTACCCCACCTGATAAACTGAACACACGTCGGGCCCTTTCAATTTGGAAAAAACACAGCTAAGATGCTGGGGGGGAGGTTGTATCCCCCTTCTTCTTCCTCTTGGAGTACAACTGTAGGGTTTTAACAAATGTATCGCTGCATGGAAACACCAGTTTCAGTCTCTGTTTAACTAGCTAGAATTCTCGCCAAATCGTCTCAGTTTTCATAAACACAATGTATTAACTAATAATGTTAATTAATTAATAATGTATCCTTCAATAATATGACCTTCAATAAAACATTGACTTTAATAAACATTGACTTCAATAAAACATTGACTGTTTTAGCAGCGTACCAAGTAAATATTGAGAGACTTTTCACAGCACTGAAGCTTATAAAAAGCTATCCTGGATCAACAAACGAAAAAGATCTTATAGAAACTATTGCTATTATTAAAAAAAGATATAATGTATTACAAATATAATATCATTATCCTTAAAATGCACAGCTTTCTTTTGCATGTGTTAAGGTATCCCAAATGCAATACTTCGGTAGCTGTTCATTGGATACTATTATTTTTAGAGGATATATCCTTTTTTTTTGTGCTCAGGCTCTCGGTGCCATAGGTTTCGAGTTCGAGTTCCAGATGTGCCATGAATGTTTGTAGTGGTTCGAAATCCACTTTAAATACTTCCACTTCATTCGGAATCTACTTTCGTGATCTAATATAGCTGTAGATCTTTGGGCTTAGGGCGGACAACGTATGTGTCCTAAGTCCAAAGATCTACAGTCATCTGTGCAATCTATGCGTCGTAAAAGATAACATCTCTGTCTTAAAATCTACCAATAGGCAGAAGACTCAGCCCATAGCCCAATAGGCTTAGCCCATGATGGCTGTTGCACCAATGAAGAAAAAGAAGGATATACGTTTTTTTGTAAGAAAATATAAAAGTACAACAGTGTCTTTTAAGAGTTCAAATACTACACACTTTAAAGTTGTAAAAATGCTTTGTTATGAAAAAAAGCTTTTACCGTTAAGAGTTTAATAAAAGTTGCTGAATTTATTCCTCAAATTTTTGCTTAATTTTTTAATAAAGACCATAATACATGAAATTACAGACAAAAAATCAGGAGTCGGAAATTTTTAAAACTTTGATAATTATATAGTTTGGTTTTTTGAATCATATGATTTATATTATAATATGCCAGAAGATTAAATTTATGGGGAAATTTAAATAGCTACTTTTTAATAGATTTTTAAAAAGTAAAAATAAAATTTTATATGTAATCTTAAAGCTTTTGTGGTTTTATTAGCCATACAGAAAAAAATAGAATTTTAATGGAATTTTTTAAGGGTCTTTAAAAGAAAATTGATGTTTTTATACTTAAAAAAATTATGCTTAAATGAAAAAAATGTACATAAAAAGTCCATTTTTTAAGTTGTTAACTCTTTGTTGTAGTTAAGAATTGTTAAAAATATC
>BPLR01013324.1:0-97874 GCA_021605095.1 Caerostris extrusa | reverse complement strand
TATATATATAATTTTTATTTTCCATTTATTTATAGAGAGTATATTCATGTATAATTTTACCTTAAATGCATAATTTCATATATATTTAAGTTAAGGTTTATAATATTCTAAACGTGAAACCATGTTTATATCATATCTTGTAATATCAAGTTAATCGAACTTTGAATTATTTTCAAAAAATTGTATCAAAAGAAGACATGATCAAGATTAAATAGTACTTTTTGACGATGATTGAGTCTCCGGCATAAATAATTTATGGGAATTTGTTGCACTTAATGTTTTATTTTGATTGTTTATTGCCTTTTTGCCAATGTTTTATTGTTTCTGAAATTGCATTATTGCTGTGTTTCATTTTATTTAATGTTTATTACATTTTACTTAATGTTTAGTTTAGTTTATAATGTTTTAGTTTTAGTTTTACTTAATATTTTTAATGTTATTTCAGTGCGGGAGAATTGTAAAATTTATTTACTTAATGTTATAATTTTTACTTAATGTTTATTTTACATTTTACTTAATGTTTAGTTTAGTTTTTACTTAATGTTTTTAACATTATTTCAGCACGGGCAAAAATTGTAAAAAATTTATTTGCATTAATGTTTTAATTTTTATTCAATGTATATTTTTACGTTTTCCAATATTTATTTTACTTTTGCCAGTTTTAATGTTTCAAAGTGTAGGAGAGTTGTAAAGTTTATTTTTAATGTTTTAATTTTTATTTAATGTTTATTTTACGTTTTTACTTAATGTTTTTATTTAATTTTTTAATGTTTTATTGTTATTTCAATTGTGGGTTAATTATAGAATTTATTTACTTGTGTTTTATTTGTACTTATTTTACGTTCTATTTAATGTTTGTTTTTAATTTTACTTTGGAAATCTTATTTCAGTGTGGAGGGGAGGTGGAAAAATATATTTACACATAATGTTTTGGTATATTTAATGTTTTATTATTTTACTTAATGTTTATTTTAGTTTTACTTAATGTTTTTAATGTTATTTTTAATTATTAAGGTTATAAAAATTCCCATTACTTAATGGTTATTTTAATGTATCTTTTTCATTTATAACTAATTTTTAATTTTTTATTTATTAAATGTTTCTCTTTATTGATTTACCTTTATGTTTTGTTTTTGGTTTTTCACTTGGTATTTTGTGTTGTTTCCCCAGTGTGGGAGAATTATAAAATTTGTTTAACGGTGTCATTTTTATTTTTGTTTGTGTTTATTTAGTTTTTATGATGCTTTTAATATTGTTATTTCATTGTGAGAGAATAGAATAATGAAATTATATCTTCATTCCAAATAAAATAAAAGAAATAACCCTCTACAAGATAAAAACAAATTGGTCTGTCAGTTTCATTCAAACTGTGAAGATATTAATGCGAGGTACGCTATCACTTATCTATAATCAGAAGTGTAGAAAACACAAAAATGCTCTGTTTCCCATACTTTTATCTGTTCTTGTTTAAATCAAATTTATTGGTGCGGTTTTATACAGTGACGTGATATCATTTGACTTGTTAAAAATCTCAAAAGCGTAGGTTCAGGTTTAAGCGCAGACAAAGTGAACCAGAAACCCAAATTTCTGTTTTTGTCCTTTCATTTCTGCTGATATCATCAGAAAATGATAGAGCTATTCTTGGATCATTAAGGGACATACATTGGAACTTGCGGAGACCTATTCGTTCATTTTGCCTTCTTACTTGTAGCTTATCTCCATGAATTTCATTGGACAAAGAATGCGCTTTTTCATTTTGCCCAGTGACTGTAAAAATGAATCTAGCTTGCGTGGGTTTGGTTCCAGCACCTCATGTCATCGATGGTGACGTCAAACTCTCAGAAACACGCCTTATGTGAGATATCACGAAGCGAAGAAAGTATGGAATGGATGATTAGAAGTGGTCAACAAAAACTTCACCGCATGTGGCTGAACAGACGATTCTTGATCTTTGGGTGTAGTCTGTTTCTTATTCTGGGTAGAGACGATTTCAGTCTTCACAAAAGGGAAGGAATTTTTTAAAAAATGTGTTTCTGTTACAGCTGAAATTAATGGGACAGATAATATTGGAAGGTGTTGCTGGTTTTGAAGACGGTGATAGTGTAAGAAGTGTGTGGTTTCATTTACCCAAATGAGACATTGATGGAGTTTCTGTAGATTGTTGTGATAGTATTCTTGAAGATTCGGACTCTTCCGGAAGCTTACAAAATGAATCAGAGAACTTACCGGAGTTGCAAGATTATTTGAATTCTCAACTACCTGGCGCTGGCCTCTGTTTCATCCATAACTTAAGGATTGTGGTGGTGGAGGTGAAGAACCAAACGCCATGCTTGGTCTTATCCCTGCGCTTACGGCTAAGTGCTCTTAAATAAATAAAATGGATTACACATGCACATTGTTTAAGAAATTGGTTGATTGTGGTGATGACTTTGTCTTAGTGGGTTTCATGAGATTTTGGATTGTATACATTAATGTAGGTAAACTTTTGAGATGTTATGTCTTGAAGAATTGTAATGGGAATCAGAGGTAAGTTGTTTGGTGGTGTTTGAGTTCTTTCCTCAGTGCCTTGTCCAAAATTCATGATAAAAAAGTGGATTGTGGTTTAACTTTTATTTTCTTTTTTTATTTTGTTTTTTATATAATTTACCTTCAGAAAATAAGAAGCTGGACGTCAGAACATTTTGAAAAGGAAGAGTTTTGGAAAAGAGATATAAAAGTTCTTTTTTTTTTACAGGTGTGAATTTTAGGGTAAACTTGTTTATGAATTTAATATTGGATTACACATGTTATATTAATCTTCTGATTATGTTAAAAGAGATCTTATGGTGTGTTATTATTCAAAAATCCAGTCTATTTTATTTTCATTCCATAAGCTTTCATAAATGCTTTCTTTTATTTATGATGTTATTGTAATTTACATCAAAAATATTTTTTGGAATGAGTTCATCGTAGAAAGTTGACGAAATCGATTGTAACCATCATTAATAAAAATTTGATAATAAAATTTATACTTGAAAAAAATTAACACTTTTCTATTTCAATACTGCTCAAAAGATAAATATATAATATGAATTTTTATGTAACATAATACTATATGAAAATATTTTAATGAATAATAAAACATTAAAAAGTTAGCAATGATATTAATACAGAGATGCTTTAAATTTACTTTTAGTGATGTGCACCTTGATAAATTGTGTTTTATTGTCTGAGTTCACGATAATTAAAATTAAAATATCGATTAATACATTTTATTAAAAAACAATATTATATTAAAAATAAAACAATATGTTAAAGTTATGTTATATGAACACAATATTATATTGAAAATTATTATCAGTTAATATTATAATTGTTTAAAAATGCTATGAAATTTTTAAAAATCTTAGGAAGAGCAGGTTATTGGTTATTCTTCCCAGATTAACTTTATTCGTATAAATGTATATATAATAAAAAAATTTTTATTTTAAATATGCATGGAGAAAGTACGGTTTTCCCAAAACACCCAGCCAATAAATTGTTCTGAGGAATTGAAGGATAAACAAGATATAATGTATTTCTAATGTTTAAAAATATTTTACTTCCAATGTTTTGTTGAAGAAGCTGGAAGATTTATTGAGCATTAGTATTCAGCTGTCAAATGCTTAAGGCTATTATAATAAGATCATTTCCAATGTGCATAGAAATTCAGGTACTCATTTCTTGTAATAATGTTGGCCAGAGCCAAGACTGATAGGACAAAATTCATTAAAGTAATATAATATGATATTTTCTATTCTGGGGTAGAGAAGTTTCAAATATTTGATTGGCTTTCTCGTTTTTAAAATACATAACGATCAATTTAGTTTAAGGAGCAGAGATGGCTCAATACTTAATAATTACAGACTCCAACAATAATTTTGTCATTATATATACATTAATGAATAGCCAAAATACAAATACAAAATCTTATTAAAAAAACTGTACAAACTGATAGGTTCCCGGAATATTGCTTTTGTTAAAGACTAAATATATTTTTTGGGTTAATATGTTTTGTTTTCATCTAAACCGAAATAGTTGTTTCATTTCTTTTATAGCTACATTACTACACATTTCAAAAAATGTATCGGGTGACTTATTTTTTTTAACCCATAAATGTGGGGTTTATACCGATTTCAATAGATGCATCCTTGTTTTTGTTTAGGAACTTCTCTACCAGTTCACAACCACAGCTGTACTTTTGCAGGTCAGTTGTCTATACAAGGATTGATGAACAATAAAACCCACATTGTTGGTTCTTGCTTTAACTAAGCATTTATTATATTTTTCACAATGATATTTCATTAGTCGGGGTTTAAAAACATATTCTCTCGCTGTGACACCCACATACAGTAAACCACCACCACGTGGATTCATATTCCCTTCTTCATCTGCAGGTTACCTTGCCCTCTCATTGAGGTCAGGGTTCGAGTCAGAATATGCTCCCCGCGTTGTAAACGGAAACCTGTCAAAAGACAAGCAATCGCAATGTGTCATATATGCGGTTACCACTAAACAAATCCACATGGAAATTATTATAATACATTGACAATTCAAATAATATTTTAGAAATTTATTATTTAAATATTTTGTGTAAATTCTAGTAAATCTTTTTATATATGATAGAAAAGACTATTATCAGTACACAATATGCAATATACCACAAAATAAATTGAAAGTTTCTTGAAAACCTGTTATGAATCCTCCCGGAAAACAATGTCGCCGCTTTATCATCAGTCGGCAATAAGCGAGCCCCACTTTTGCCACAAAATAATAGGTACTGGCATATATGAGATCAAGTTCAGTCTACACAATTTTTCACTTTAAATATTCATAGAACAATTATTCAATAAATACTATTCGTAAAACTACAATTTTAGGATTGCTTTGAAAATATCGTTTATGATTATTTAATGCCATTATCACGAAAATGAATAAAAATTAGTGTAACTTACACTAAAAGCTACACTAAACCTATAACGGCTTCAAGAAGAGAGGAGAGGGCCACTTTCAAGTTCATAGGAACACTTTACTTTTATCTTCACAAGCATATATACATATATATATATACATATATATATATATATGTATATATATCTTATATGGCGTATTATATTAACTCATATATATATCTAGCATCTTATCTGCATATTATATTATATATATATATATCATATTCTATATATGTGCTATTATATTATATATATATATATATATATATATATATGTATATTAATATATATATATATGTATATATATATATATATATTATATATATAAGTATGTATATATATATTATATATATATATATATATATATATATATATATATATATTATATATATATATATATAGTATATATAATATATATATATATATCTATATATATTATATATATATATATATATATATATTTATATATATATATCATATATATATATATATATATATATTTATATATATATATATATATATATATATATATGTATATATATACACTATATATATAATATATATATATATATAATATATATATATATATATATATGTATATATATATATATATATATATATATATAATATATATATATATATATGTATATATATATATATATATATATATATATATATATATATATATATATATAATATATAATATATATATAATATATATATATATATATATATATATATATATATATATTAAAATTTTGTACTTCGAGGTAAAGTCATCATATATATATATATATATATATATATGTATATATACAGAACTCTATTTACAAAAAAGGAAAAATCAAGGATAATTTGATCCACTAGTGCAATTCCCTCCAAGGGCGAAGATTTTCAGGTTCTCGAGTCTATGCCGAATATAGTGCACTGATCTATGGCAGACCTTAATTGTTACACGGCATGATACAAGAAACCACAAGGGGCTCACTTTGTAAGCAGGTGAAATCTTCGGCCTGTTCTGTCACTTCGAAGAGAAAGAGAAAAACAACACTTCCTAAATAGTCGACTTTGTCGTAAAACTCTCTTCCTCTCCTTCTCCAAAACCTCCCTTTAAGAAAATCCGTCAAGAATTGGGGGTCAGCTTCCCTCACTTCCTCAATATAATATAGACATTTCTCAGCTCGTGGTCTATCACCCATTACGATGGAATAACTCATGGTGTAGTTCATGTTCAATCTGTAGTTCTTTCGCCCTGTGAAGGTCGCTCAGACATTCGCTACTTTCTTGAGTCTCATTATACATGACGCATAATATCTCCAATCAGATTTCAGTGACAGGTTGTTCTCATGGAGTACAAAACTCTAATTGCATGTAATACTACCACAATACTGCTTGTCTGCTGTCAAATTTGAGTGACGGGATTTTATTACGTACTTACCAGATAACATACATTCCTCTCTCTTGGTAATGAAATGCCAAAATTCTTCTCGTGAAAACAAATGCTACACTATGAATGACTGATAAATTTATCTCCCGTATTAAATTATCTAGAGAATTTGTGAATAAAGTGAATAAAGTTCAATAAAAAAGTAAATAAAATCAATATAAATTATAGTAATGCTTTTTATGAATGACAAATAAACCTATTGTTTTTCTTCATGACCTAAAAAATCCCTAACAATGTGCAGAAGTTTGGAACTAATATATTTCTTCGAAAAATTTCAATTATTAGCAAATAATTAATCTTTCTTTTTTATAACAATGAAGTTGTTTTTTTAAAAATCTTTTGAAAAATTTTAATGCATTTAAATGTTTCATCGATGTTCAGCAATAAAAAAAACCCCGTCATGATGTCATGCAAAATAAATTTATGTTCAATGAAAACGTGACGCTAGTCGTTTTCGTGAAAACTTTCATCATTACAAACGGATGTAGTGCGTGCAATATGGTGACACACAATAAAAGTATTTCATGGCGCGCTGACTTGTAAAATTACTTATCAGGATTTTTTTACCATTTATTAATTAGAAATACGAAAATAATGTATGAATATGAAGAGATCAAAGTTTGTTTGTTTTTTTATCTGTGAGACAATTTAACTACACTGACGGAAAAAAAAAAATTCCATCTCCAAGAAAAATTATTGTAGAGTAATGAAATTCGAACAATGCATTTGTCTAGTCAACCTGTTTAATTGATTAAATTTTAAGGATCACAGGTTAATTTAAGATCAGGAAAATGCATTTCAAATGTAAAATGCTGTTACATTAATAGACGGTGCAACCTCCAGAATTTTGAATGCAAGCCTGCAAACGTGCATGCATTGTGTCATACAGGTGCCGAATGTCATTTTGTATGTCATAGCCGCAAACATATAATTAAAAGAATTCATCGCAACAAAAAAGAAACAAAAGTCCAATGTTTTAAAATATGCTATATTATAGTGTTTGTCGGTTGTTTGTTTTAGCTGAATCTGTGGGTTGAGATACAGGTTTGAGGACACCCAGCTATATTTGCACGAACACGGCACACATACAATAATTAACACATTTAAAATATATACTTATGCATTCGTGGAATTATTCCACTTCTAAAGGTAAAGTAAAGATATTCAGTTCGCGTTGGATGCATGAGATATAATTCTTCTCAGGATGAGAGTTTGTAGGCCGACTTATGCACAGGGTTGTACTAACTATATTCTCTTGGGGAGTGAGACCGTAAACTAAAAGTCTCTGAGGCAGCAGCGCCGGTTGCATTGTACGTCCACTCGGGTAAATGTCTCGATGAATACTGATCATTTCTCCTGAAAATCACAAGGGGCGCTCCACAGTGCGTAGGAGGAAGCAATATTTTATACTACAATATTACAATATTTTATACTACAATATTACAATATTTTTATACTACAATATTACAATATTTTATACAGCAATGTTACAATATTTTTATGTTTTTCCTTGGTGAAAATTTTATTAAATACAGTTCTGTGATATACATGCACTGTAATTTAAGCATTGACATGAAATTATAGGATCAAATTTGCTGTTTCCAAGAATTATGTTAGATGACGATTCTCAAAGAGGGTGTTATCGCCCCTAGAGGGCAGATAAACCAAAAAAAAGGTGACGATAAAGCCTTTGTCGCAATTGGGGGAATTATAGGATATATAAAAATAAAGGTGCAATATAGGCTTGAATAAGGAAGAAAAAATAATAATTATTGCATTTCTCTCATTATATTCCGTGAAAAGTTAGTTAAGTACAACGACTGAACGATGATTATACAAAATATTATCGCAATGATTAAGGCTACAAGATATAGGAATAGCAATATTAAAATGAAAACGTAAGCACATCTTTAAAAACGTGCAGTATCATTAAATAAAATTAGCGAACTAGATAATAAAAAAAAAGAGGAAAACACTTTTAAATCTCAAAAGAAACGGTTAAGTCTAAGACTTCAAGCTTCACTTGATATCATTCTTCTTTTGTGCAAAGTACAATCCTTCAAAATGGTGAAACCTACATTAGGATACTGGAATCTACGAGGTAGAGCAGAACCCATTCGATATATTCTCCACTACAAGAATGTAGACTTTGAAGACAAGAAGTATCCTTATGGTGAAGACGACTGGAAAAAAGTTAAGTTTACTCTTGGTTTGGACTTTCCAAATATACCGCACTTCATCGATGGTGACACCAAACTCACCCAAACCGTAGCAATTTTGAGATACCTTGGTGGCAAATATGATCTCGATGGCAAAGACCAGAAGCAAAAGCTCAGAATTTCTGTAGCTGAGCAGCAAAGTGTTGATTTTCGCGAGACTTTGAGGTGTTTCGTGAATCGCAGTGATTTTGACTCGGCCAAAGATGAATTTGTAAAGACCACCATTCCAGCCATGTTCGAGATGTGGGAGAAGTTTCTTGGAGACCGTAAGTACCTGGCTGGAGATAATATCACTTATGTGGATTTCATGGTTTATGAGAATCTGGATTTCTACAGACTCTTCCAGCCCAAAATTCTTGATGATTTTCCCACTCTGAAAGCTTTCCACAGCAGAATAAGGGATTTGCCTCAAATGCAAAAATACTTGAATTCCTCTAGTTATAGGAAGTGGCCGATTTTTAATGCAAAGGCCAAATTTGGAGGTGGCGGAGAGGCACCAAAACATGCTTGAATTTGGCTTTTACTTTTGCTTAGAAAATTAGCTTTATTTACTGTAATAGTATTTTTCAATATTATTGTATGTGCAATCTTTTGTTAGTTCCAAAACATTAGTGCTTCTTTTTTCTTAAATGTTATGCATGTTTTTAATAAATTAATGTTATTGAGAATTATCCAGCTTGATTTATGATTTATAATATGGCTTTGATTGACTTCTGACCACTATTGTTATTTTATTGAACGGAAAAAACTTCAATCAGCATCATTGGAAGTAATACTATTTTGGTAATATTATTGTGACACTTTATAAATTTTATTTTGTTAGACCAAAATTATGATGCTTTCTAAAAGAATATATTATTCTGTTATTAATTAAATTAATTTTATTATAGAATATTTATATCTAGTTATATGATGTTTTGATTAAATATATATTTTCGTAAACATTTTCATAATTTATTTAATTCGGTAGTAAATTGAATTGTAATTGTAATGAATGAAGCTATCCATATATGAATATGAGTTTGTGTTGGGAGTTTATATATTCTTTAATATTAGACGTATAGGGAAAAAGAAGGCATTGAAAGATTGAGGTTTCAAAAATTTTTGTTTGTTAGAAGTTTTTCACAAAACCAAGGTAAGCATAACGATATATATTTAAACTTTTTTTCAATTATAAGCTTGTTTATATATTGCAAAATATTTTTTGAAATACTTATTTGAGTGAAATGCATAAAATAAGTGTATGATAAATGAACAATTTCTAAAAATTACAATGAAAAAAATATTTTTAGTAAATATACAATTAATTAACATCTCTAGGAATTTTAGATATTTAATAGAAAATTATTTTCACATTTAAAGAATGTAAAAAACTGTCTGATTTTCTCGAAGAATATGAAGAAACATTACAGAATGTATTGCAATCAAATATACCAAATATAAATATGTCTCAAATATATGATTTATTAATATCTTCTGCAGTTTATTATTTTTTTATTATTATTTTTACATTTAACAAATTTAAACGGTCAGAAATTTTCGAAGAATGAAAAGAAAAAATATGGAATGTAAATATATAAAATATAAATATGTATCAATATATACAATTTATTAATATCACTAGGAATTTTAGATATTTGATGGAAAATTAATATTACGTTTAAGGAATGTAAAATTGCCTGAAATTCTCGAAGAATGTAAAGAAAAATTAATGAATGTATAGTAATCAAATATACCAAACATAAATATGTATCAATTGTACAATTTATTAATATCTTCAGGAATTTTAGATATTTAATAGAAAATTATTTTTACATTTTAAAAATTTAAAACTGTCTAAAATTTTCGAAGAATGTAAGGAAAATTACTGAATGTACAGTAATTTTGCACAAACAAATTCGTTAAAACAATTAGGAAGCTCCAATACTTGCTTTTGCATTACTACCACATAATGACGTTTCATGTTTGCTTAATATATAGAACATTTATTATAATTTATTATGCATACTTATTTTTTTTTATTAACGCTTTTATGAGACTTTTAAATATAAAAAATAGTTCTTTATAATAAATTGATCTGTAGCAGTTATAGTAGCATATTTAATTATAGAAATTTATATGTTCCTTAAAAAACTCTATTATTGCTCTTTCATTTTTTGAAAACATTTTATAAAAATGCTTTTATATATAGCAATAATATAAATATATTTTAAAATATATGCGAATTTTTATTTTTAAAATTTTATATTTGTATCGCTAATTATGTTTTTATGAATCATCAATCGAATTTTATATTCATAAATTAAGTTAAAATTAATTAATTGTTTTAATTAAATTACCTTATTTTAATTAAATAATTATTTATTTACTAAATTAATTTTTTTTTAAATTAAATTATAATTATTTATTTATTATAAATTTATTAAATTAAATTAAAATGAACTATTTCTTAAATTAATTAAATTTATTAAATTGAATTAAAATGAACTATTTATTAAATTAAATTTATTAAATTAAATTTAAATTATTAAATTAAATTTAAATGAACTATTTCTTAAATTAATTAAATTTATTAAATGAATTTATTTAATTTATTAAATTAAATTTTAATGTAATTTTTATATTTATATGCAAAAAAAAAAATACACACACGAAATAAAATAACATTATGACTAAATACAATTAAAATTTATCTTCACATTTTCATTTCGTAGATTATTATCTATGGCTCGAAATTCATTCATTTTCCAAACGATAAATTTAGCTTATTTTTAAATAAATCTATAAATGTCTTTTTGCTTAAATATATCTGGATATCCTAAAAATACTATTGTGGTAATATAATATTTATAGTTAGCATTAATAGAAGATCTGAAATGTGAAATTCGATTGTTAAAAACATTCAGCAAAACGAAAAAAGAATTCAGCTGTCGAAATAATTTGGTAATGTATTAAAAGGAGCCGTAAAGTATAAATAATGTGAATGAGAAATGGCACATTTCCGTGTAAAAAATTATCTATAGATAAAAATAATAACACAAATCAAAAATGCTGACTTAAATTTATTTCAATTCACATATCAATGTGATTCACTTTTACTTCATTATTTTTATTACCGAAAGAATGCGAAATTTTTATTAAGATTTGATATTTGTATCTCTAATTGTATTTATGAATACTGTATTCAATCCGATTTTTATATTTAAATTTTATTAAATTAAAATTAAGTATTTATTAAATTTATTAAATTAAATTATAATTAATTATTTATTAAATTAATTACACTTATTTAATTAAATTATAATTAATTATTTATTAACGTAATTACACTTATTTAATTAAATTATAATTATTTATTAAATTAAATTTTAATGTAATTTTTATATATAAATGAAAAGAAAACGATCAAAATAAAATAATGTTATTGTTAAATACAATTAAAATTTATCTTCACATTTTCATTTCGTTGATTACTATCTCCTGTCTCGAAAATAATTCATTTTACAAACGCTTATTTCGAATAAATCTTTAAATGCCTTTTGTTTGAATATATCTAGACATCATAAAAATACTATTGTGATAACATAATATTTATAGTTATCATTAAAGAATAGAAGATTTGAAAAATAAAATTTGATTGTTAAAAAAGCTCAGAAAAAAAAAATAAAATGAAGCTGTCGAAACTATTTTGCCAGTGTATTAAAAAGAGCCGTAAAGTATAATTAATGAGAATGAGAATTGCCACATTGTTGTATAATAAATAAATAATAAAAGCATTACATAATAAAACAATATTAATCAATACGAAAATAAATACTGATTTAAATTTATTTCAATTCACACATCAATGTGAAACCATTTTATTTTCATTATTTTTAATTATGTTTATTGCAAATAGCCTGATTTAATTTTTAATCATCTAAAATAATCATGGATAATTTTTTATGGCATATAATTTTAAATTTCAATCCTATTTTAAATTTCAAATCACTATAAAAATAGATCTGTTACAGATATCCACAAATTATTAAAACGTGATATTTGAAAACACTTAACGTTAATGATAACAGAACATTGGTATGATATTCTTGGCTATAATTTGAATAAATTCAACACAAAATTTTATTGATAATATTTTTCTTTTAATACTTTTAAGGTGTAATTACAGAAATTAAATATGCATTTGAATGTTACAAAATGAAATTTTAATAAAACTATTATAATAAATAAATTTTAATTTAATAAATTTTTATTTTCATGTTATATTTATATAACAATATTCAGCAAGAAACAAAAACATTTCAAACTTAGATAAATAGAACAAATAATAATTGTTAATTTTTTCTAATTTTGGCTATCACATTTGCGGAAGATTCAATCTAAAACTTCATTGCACAAAAATTATAATAATAATAAAACATTTCATCTGAGTGATGGAAAAATAAAAATAAATCAAATACTTGTTATTATGAAACGACTAAAGTAGCATGAACGCGACACGTGAATGACATGAATCAATATTTATTGCACATTTCACGTTGTTGATATCACTAAATGAATGTTTTTGTTTAAAAAAACCATAAAAATTCTCAATGCTGTTTTAAAAATTATTAAATTTACAATATATATATTTTATTATTCAGGGAAAAGTGTTTGAGCGAGAAGTATTTTCAAAAACAAAAGCATTTTAAACGTAGATGAGCTGAACAAATAATAATTGTTCATTTTGCATCTAATTTTGGTTATCACATCTACAAAAGTTTCAATCTAAAATTCCATCATACAAAAATAACAATAATGATAAAATATTTTATACAAGCGATGAAAAAATAAAAATAAAATATTTGTTATTATGAATCCACTAAAGTAGCATGAATGGGACACGTGATTTAATATTTATTGCACATTTCCCATATTTATATCAGCAACTGAATGTTTATGTTACAAAAAAACCCAAAAAGTTGGAACTATCAATATTATTTAAAAAATTATTTAATTTACTAAATATATTTTAATATTTATGTAAAATTTTAAATATGCATTTAAATGTTATAAAATGAAATTTTAATGAAACAATTGTTATAATAAACGAATTGCTTTAAATAACGACACATTTTCATTTTTCATGTTATATTTTTATAAAATATCAACTTATTAATTGAGCTAGAAACTTTTTCAAAAACAAAAACATTTCAAACTTAGACAAATTGAACAAACAATAATTGTTAATTTTGCATCTAATTTTGATTATTACATCTACAAAAGATTCAATTTAAAATTCCATCATACAAAAATAACTACAGTAATAATAAAACATTTCATCCAGGCGATATTAAAATAAAAAATATAAACAAATCAACTACTAGTTATTATAAAACCACTAAAGTAACATGAACGTGAATGACGTAAATCAATATGATCCAAGATATGGAAAAATAAAAAATAAAAATTAATCAATATAAAATGTTATATTTATGTTATAAGAAATAAACAGAATAGGAAACTATCAATACTGTTTTAAAAATATAAAAGCATTTTATTAATTACGTAAAAAGTTTTTTCCGAAATTTCTGTCGAAAACTTTTTCAGATTTTTATTATTCGTCGCAAGCCTGAACTTTTCCCAGTTCATAAAAATAACTATAATATTATTAAAATGTTTCATCCAAGAGATATGGAAAAATAAAAAATAATCAAATAAGCGCTAAAGTAGCATGAACGTGACACGTGAATCAATATTTATTACACATTTCACGTTGTTGATATCTAATAAATACATGTTTATGTTAAAAAAAAAAAAAAATTAAACTGAAAAGGGAACTATCATTACTATTTTAAAAATGATTAAATTTACTAAATATATTTTATAAGTTTTTAAATAAATAGAAAGACATAAAGTGTGTACAGTTCTAATTGATGTGTAAAACTTTTTTACTTGATCGATAGGAGGCAGTCCCCGCAGTCAAGGGCATTCATTCAGCAGGGAAGTTTCAACATAAAAAAAAAAATAAAACTGGGACAACGGTAGAAAAATTGTTAGAGGAGATCACAGAACGAGGTCACACTCGCGGTGGATTTGCGTCACTGCCAAATCTGAGCTGCTTTTTTACGTTTATACACAGGATGATCAGGCGCGTGCTTGGATATTGGGATGTACGAGGAAGGGCCGAACCTATTAGATATCTTTTGCACTTCCGGAAAGTGGATTTTGTGGATAAAAGATATGCACGAGGTGACGGCGAGTGGCAAAAGGACAAATTCAATTTAGGCTTGGACTTTCCAAATTTGCCATATTACATGGACGGCGAGGTCAAACTCTCTCAGACCTTTGCCATTCTGAGATACCTGGCTGGCAAGTATGGACTGGATGGCAAAACCGATCAGCAAAGGCTGAGAGTGTTTTTAGCTGAACAGCAAAGTGCTGATTTTCGTAATAATTTGAGAACGGTTGCCGTGAGCAATGATTACGAGAAATTGAAAGATGATTTTATAAAAACTCTTCCAGATGCTTTCAGCTTGTGGAATAAATTTCTTGGTAATCGTAAATACCTAGCTGGAGATGATGTGACTTATGTAGATTTTATGGTCTTCGAGAATTTGGATTTCTACAGACTTTTTCATCCAAGCATCATTGATGAGTTCCCAACTCTAAAGGACTACCACAATAGGATGAGGAATTTGCCAGAATTGCAAGGATATTTTAATTCATCAACATATAAGCGGTGGCCCATCTTTGCACCACATTTCAAATTTGGTGGCAGCGGAGAACCACCAAAGCATCTTTAATTTTAGTGTTTTGTTTGTGTATTTGTACTATGTGCATTATAATTCAGTGTTTTTGAAGTTGAATTTCTGTGATATAAAAGAATGCAGTATAATTTTATAGAGAAAAAAAAAAAATCAATAAACACGAAGATAGTAATAAATTGAAATTTCATTTAATGTGTTGTGGTGTGTTTTGTTGAAACGAAAAAAAAAAAAATTTTTTTTTTGTACATCATTTTTTTTTGGAATATGATTTCTAAGTAAAAGAATGTTTTGAAATTTCTGATGTTCCATATTAGGTAAGTGAATGTGTTTATATAATAGGAAAATTGGAATTCGAAATTTTACTATTAATATTTTAAAAATTAGGGTGCAGGTGAAAATTGGATCATTTTAAATTTATTAAAAATGATTGGATATTGAAAATTTCCTTATTTCAAATATATATATCTATACAAATAAATTACTTACCATTAAATCATAAACATAAGAATATGCTAATAAAATTTTGTAATTTATTTTAACAAAAAAAAAAAATATGATAAATTTCCCTGTGCTTGACATTTAGGTGTATTTTAATAAACTAAATTTTTCTTACTGATCTTAAAAAAATATATTATTAATAATATATTGTCAATACTATTAAAATTATTAAGGATAAAAAATAAACATGTTTATTTTTCAAGTACTATTGAATTTCTATTATTAAATACAAAATTATTTTTAATAAGGATATTTAGGATATCCCTTTACCGTAGAATTACTTATTTAGGTTTACAATGTTATTTTTATGAATGCTAATTTCTGCTATTATCTAAAAAATTCCAAATAATTTTTGGTGTTTATTTGAACATAATAGTAATTTTCTTTCGTGAAATTTCACAACAGGCTAATTTTTATTTTAGTATTTGACCAAATTTTTTTCTGTGTTTGATTTAAAAATGGTACTTTGTATTACGTTTCTCTCATTTCTAAATATTTAGTTTTCAAGCAAAGGAGATGCGCTTTTTGGTGTTAAACTCCATCAATAAAAAATCTCTATCGTCTTATAACGTTTCACTTCGCAATAAACACATATACAAATTTATAATTTTATCAAAAGATTAAAAATTTATAATTTTATCTGTTTGTTGATAATTGTTGAATAATAAAAATATTTTACATGCTATAAATATAATGCATGTTTTTATTTTTATGCTACCTATGAATCAAGTTTCAAAACCATATACGTTGCATACATTATTAATATTTTTTGTTTATGTCAGCTCATATATTTTATTTATGAATAAAACAATTTTTCGTTTCAAAGCGAAGGCCAAGCATATAACTTTTGTGGTATGGTTACTTATTTAGGGTAACAATGTTATTTTCAGGTGATCATATAAAAATAACAATTGTAATTTTAATAGAAATTTGAATTTTTATCGTAGAATTACTTCACGATTAGTCAATGTTATTTTTATGAAATAATATAAAAATAAAAATTTTAATTTTAATAAAAATTTGAGCTTTTGTCGTAGGGTTACTTTATGATTGATCAATTTATTTTTATGAAATAATATAAAAATAATAGTTATAATTTTAATAATTTGAATTTTTATCATAGGATATCATAACTTTTGTACTAGAATGAATGATGAATGAAATGGTATATGGAGGTGTGAAGCAACAAGGACTGTAATCCCCTAATCACTATATATATATATATGAACAGTTAGTTTTCCTTATTTTCAATATATGTCACTCTCCACAGCGCTCTATGTTCGTGTTAGACCGGGACCTACGGTTTAAAAGTGGATTCCGAACCACTACAAACATCCATGGCACCGCCGGGGCTCGAACCCGAAACCTGTGGTACCGAGCGCCAGAGCGCTAGCCACTCGGCCATTCGGGCCCCTTTGTACTAGAATAATTTATTTAGGGTTACAATATTTTTTTTATGAAATAATATAAACATAAAACTTGGTTCGAATCTCTATTAAAATTTTAATTGTTTATTGTTAGTGTTCTTCATTTAATTATTTTATTAATAAGGCAATTAACAACCATGTATTATGTATGCACTACAAAATGCATTGAAGGAAATATTCTTTTCAAACTAACTTATTGATATTCACACTTTGAAATTTATATTATCTAAATATTTTAAATCAATTTTTAGATTTTATAAATTTTAAGTATATATAATTTTATTTTTTTAAAGACTTATTTATAATCATATTGAACAAAAAAAAAAATTCTTTTTGCGTATTTTATATAAATGAAAAATAAAAAAAAAATTTATACTATTTCGCCAATTATAACTTTTCATCGATTTAATTTTTGCTTTTAAAATGTCTATTACATTTCTATGAAATTTAAATATTATTTTTATGAAATAATATAAAAATAACAATTACAATTTTAATAGAGATCAAATACAATTACAATAATCAAATACAAAACATATAGATTCAAAATTTTATAGAGATCAAATACAATTACAATAATCAACACAAGATTACAATTTTAATTTTAATAGAGATTAAATAAATTCAAAATGATCACAAATGACAATAAAATAAATAATTGTTTGTCTTTTTTGTTGTTTACCGTGAAGAAAGAATATACAATGAATAGATAGGATATTCAAAATGACTATTTTATTAAACATACCTTTATTAAAATAAATTTACTGTTAATGCAAATATTTTATTAATTTACTTTTTAAAAAAATTTTATTACTTAGATAATCACAAATAGTTTATACTTTTAACTATGATTTTAGTAATAGTTAACATTAAATATATGAATTTTTAAATTTGTAATATTTATGTGATCGCCACCAACTGACACACTAAAATTTTTAAGTACTACATCGGAATTAAGATATTAAATAAAAATTATTTAAAAAAGGAAAATAATTAATTAAAATTAAATTATTTTCTCTTACATATTTTTTTTTTTTTTTTTAATGAAAATGTCAAGTTTAGTTGAAAGTTTGTATAAGGTCATTTAATTAGGTTTAAATTAATTTTTTATAAGAATATATTATATGCAATGTATTGATTTAAAAAAATCGGCAGTGGTAATTAATTAGCAAATCATTTTATAAGTTAAATGTTATTTTAATAAGAAAAAAATTATAAGCAAACGAAAAATGCTTTGAAAACTAGATTATAACACGGGAATTTTCTAATTTTTCTCCAGTTATTTATGCGGCTTGATGACCGCATAAATAACTGGCTAGCTCTCTGGCTTTTGGTACCACAGGCTTTGGATTCGAATTCTGGCGGTGGCATGGATGTTTGGTGGTGGTTCGAAATTCACTTTAAATTGGTCCCGGTCTAATTAACCCAAATTGTGTAAAGCGACAAATCAAACCAATTATTTATAATTATTTTTATTTTCTTCAAACATGTATTATATAAAATTGATTAGAATCGGTTATAAATATATTTATGTGAGGAAACGTGTTAAAAGTGATAATTCTTACGTGTTTCATTTTTTAAATTTTTTAATTTCAGCTTGTTATAATTTTTTTCATTAAACTCATGACAAATAACATTGCATATAAAAATCTTTTTCGCAAACACATTTTTTAGTAAAAATAAAATATGTCTGTGAAACGATTTTTAATTTTGTAAAATAAATTATTCATAATGAAAAAGACGTGTTTATACAATAATTTTATTGCCACAAAAGTGAACATAATTATTCCTAAACTAAAGAGATAAGAAAAAAAAAAAAAAAAAAAGAACATCCAATTAATATTCTTTTCTAGATAAGATTATAGTTTACTACATGAGATACTACTACATTCATAAGATTTACTACATAGTTTACTTATCTTAGTTTACCACATAAGATTATTTGCTTCACTGTTTTTTGTTTCCATAAGGTCAACATTACTTTCAATTATTTAAGATCATATATGTCCAGTTAAATTTTTTTGGATTCGTTTAATTCCTGCATTGTTGCCGAATGTTTAAATTCTGAAACGTATATTTTTGCTCACATTTTAAAAACTCGTTTTATTTATCAAATTTTTTTGCAGATGCTGTGATCTATATACAAATTCATATCCCCACATGATCAAAATACAATACATTATCAATGTGTTATAACAAATGATTGAAAGCATATTCGGATGGCATTTGAAAAAATAATTCAAACTAGCTGTATGCTCAGTATTGTTCAGAAGAGAATTTGACATTGTAAACAAAATTAATGTCTCCGAATCGTAGGCCCTTCTACGGAGTCTGATGGCCACAGACTTCAGGTTCGAATCCTGGCGGTGGCATGGAGGTTTGAGAGTGATTCGGAATCCACATTAAAATGCAGGTCCCGGTCTAATTAGCCTAAAGTGAGGAAAAGAAATGACCGTAGAGTGACAAACTAAACGAAACCTCAAAAAATTGTTAGGTGGGTTAAAAAGGTTTCTAATGACTACTGGAGCTCGGTATCACAGGTTTCGGGTTCGAATCCTGACGGTGTCATGGATGTTTGTAGTGGTTCGGAATCCACTTTAAGCCGGAGGTTCGAGTCTCATATTACTGTAGAGCGTCACAGAGCCCAATCAGATTTCTCACCCACATCATTTCCAAACTGTAAAGGGGCAACTCAGCTCTAGGCGATGTGGTGTGGTGTGGTGTAGTAGTATGTCCCGCTGCACAACTAGCTTGAAATTGTTATACAAAACTCTATCAAAATTGGTATACGACCTCAAAAAATTGAGCGACCTCATGACCAATTGGATAGTACTCTGGCCTTTGGTACCACAGGCTTTAGGTTGGAATCCTGTCAGTGGCATGGATGCTTGCTAGTAGTTGGAAATTCACGTTAAATTGTAGGTTCCCCGTCCACAAGTAGCTTAAAATTGATATACAAAACTCGATCAAAATTGGTATACGATCCTCAAAAATTGAGCGACCTCATGACCAATTGGCTAGCACTCTGGCCTTTGGTACCACAAGGTTTAGGTGCAATCCTAGCTGTGGCATGGATGTTTGTTAGCAGTTAAACTGTATGTCCCGGTTTAATTAGCCCAATGCGTGCATAAAATGACCGTAGAGATACAAACTAAACCGAATTGATTCAGAGCGGCGTAATACAAGACAAATGTAATTTTAGAGGGGTTTTAATTATAATAAAAATGACTTTAATTGTAAATAATCAAAATTTTAAATTACTTAATATCAAAATAAATATTAGAGGAAAATAATTCCACACCAATTATTTAGCTTCTTTCTTTCGAACTTTGCGCTGCATCTATCTGACTTCCACCCCTAACAAGTAATACATTCGTCCATTTCCGCTTTTAAAGCAGATGTTTATCTTTGTACACAATCGGTCGTCGAACTATGCCTTTATGCTCCCCTCGGCAACAGGAAATTCTGCCAACCTTCCTTCGTCTTTCACAATATGACGGTTTATTGTGTGTATTTTACAGTAACAATATATATTCTGCAAAAAAAGTTTTCAAACTCAAAATTAAAAAGAGCTCAGAATATTATCATTGATTTATCAATTTATTTATAAAAAAATAATAAATAAGAATAGATTTTTATTTTTAATTTGGTGTCATCTGTTACAGACTATTTTAAAGACACCTCCTATTTATTATTTTTCCCTGTCTGATTAACGTGGCCAACCCAAATGATCTAGCGAGCCACTTTGGAAATGCATTATATAACTCCGCGGACCGCATATAAAATTATATATCCCCATATTAGATGTAGACCCACTATAGGCATTTTTTTGGAGTGAAAAAATTAAAACATAATCAGCTATTATTATTGTATTTACTGCTAGTCTTACATGTAAACGTAGATAATATAAAAATAATTATATTAAACGCACATTGTAAAGAAATATATAACACAAAAAATGAAATATAGAAAATATATAAATTAAATAAAAAAAAAATGAAATCATTAAGAAATATTTATAGTGCGATATTTGTTTCTTTTACTTAGCAAATCGATCTCAATTTGGGTATTTGCACATCGTAATGGATGTTGCAGGTAAGCATCCGTTGTGCTTGAGCTTGTTTTGTGTTTGGTTCATTTCATTTTCGAAAAAAAAAAAAAAAACGATTCGCAGGTATAAATTGAACCCAAAGCGCTAGCAACTTTTTGTGTAAGATTTCTCAAATTGGAAAATTTCTCTTTTGTGATGTAAATGCAATAAAAATCTATTTTTGATTATGTTTCAAAAATGTGTTTTAATTCAATATTGCATTGTATGTCAACCAGTTCCATTTGGAGATATTCTGGAGCCGACTCGATTTCAGCAAAAAAATTTTGTTGCATTTGTTTAACTTTAAATTACTGAATCGGCTTACAAAAGCAGCTGTAAGTTTTCTTATTTTCTTTTGTACATTTGATATAATTTTTAATATATGGATGCACAAATAATGTATTTTTTAATACATTGATTTTAATTACTTTGGACGTTATAAAATAAATAAATTCTGTAAAAGTGTTATAAATATCTCAGGGGCCACAAAAATATACAAAGCGGGCAGCGGGTTGGCCACCTCTGCTCTAAATTTCGAAAACATATTTATTTCTGATGCATGATTTGATATTAGCTAAATAAAAAAGGTCCATATGTGCATAAATAATAACAATTTTAAACATCTTTACATTTAAAAATAGCGATTTCTTAATAATAAGAGATTAATTATTAATAATTTCGAAATTCATACTATTAAAAATTTTCAACAAGAAAAAAATTACATTTTATATTAATTCCTCCTTCCATTATGCATTTAATATTTAATGATTTTCATTAAATTAAAATTCATTTCATTAAAGATTTTCATGCCCCCTTTCAATATAATCGGCCCCCTCACAATAGAACATGCTACACAATCAGAAAATCACTGTTATACGCAAATAATTAATTCAGAATTTGTGATGAGGCACGAACTTCATCTTGTAGTCGGTACGCTTTCCTTACATTATTCAACTTCTGTGCTAGATATTCAGGTCAATGCTCTACTTGTGCTGATGTTAGTATTTGTAATTCGCACGATTTCGCAAGCGTTGGTGGTATAACGGTTAGCATAGCTGCCTTCCAAGCAGTTGACCCGGGTTCGACTCCCGGCCAACGCAGTTTGCTTTTTTATTTATTTTTAAATAATAATTTAATAAAAAATTTTTAAATAATTATTTAAAATAATAATAAAAATAAAATAAATAATTACATTAAATGATAAGTCTATTAAAAATCAAATTGTGTTTGATCGCATTAAATTTACCGTTATCAGGAGAAATTATACAAATATCGCTCATATTAAAAAAAAAAAAATTTAATGAATATTTTGGTCACCAACTGTTCTTCCAAGATATGTAAAAGACAAAATTCGAGTAATAATCCTTGTCACTTATTTATTTCAATAACATTCATCACATGTTCCCATACTTTTATCTCATTCTTTTTTAATCAATTGGTGGAGTTTTTATACAGGTGACAAAAACGATAAACGTTTGGCATTGGGCAAAAATGTGAACGCCGTTTAAATTTATACCAGACTAGAAGTGAACTAGAACGCAAATTTCTGTTTTCAATTTCTGCAATATCATCTGAAAATGACGAAGCCTATTCTTGGATATTGGGACATACGTGGAATTGCAGAACCTATTCGTTTCCTTCTTCACTATAAGCAGAACCTATTCGTTTTCGTTTCCTTCTTCACTATAAGCAGAACCTATTCGTTTCCTTCTTCACTATAAGCAGATAGATTTTGTGGACAAAAGATATGCTTTCGGCACAGATGACTGGCAAAATGATAAGCGTGCATTAGGTTTGGACTTCCCAAACTTGCCGTACTTCATCGATGGTGACGTCAAACTAACCCAAAGCATAACAATAATGAGATATTTGGCAGAAAAGTATGGAATGGATGGTAAAGATGATCAACAAAACTTCACCTGCACATGGCCGAGCAGACGATTCTTGATCTTCGATTGAGTTCGTTTCTTATTCTAGGTAGAAACGATTTCGAATATGCAAAGGAAGAGTTTTTAAAAACATTCCAACACAGCTGAAATTGTGGGACAAATATCTTGGTGGTAACAAGTTCTTGAATGGTGATGATGTAACGTATGTAGATTTCATTGCAAATGAGACTATTGATTTCTATAGATTACTGTACGGAAACATTCTTGAAGATTTTCCAACTCTTCAGGCTTGCAAAATAGAATCAAGAACTTACCTGAGTTGCAAGATTATTTGAATTCCTCGTTCTACAAGCGCTGGACTCTCTGTTCCATCCTATGGCAAAATTTGGTGGTGGAGGTGAAGAACCAGGCCATGCTTGAATCTTTATATATTCACAATTTATGTAAATAAAATTGATTATGTACATTGTTTAGAAATTAGTTAGTGAGGATGATACAATGTAAGTTTCATTACGATTTAGATACATTATTGTAAGACAATAAGATTTAGATACATTATTGTAAGACATTAAGATTTAGATACATTATTGTAAGACATTAAGATTTAGATACATTATTGTAAGACATTAAGATTTAGATACATTATTGTAAGACATTAAGATTTATACATTATTGAAGACATTAAGATTTAGATACATTATTGTAAGACATTTAAGATTTAGATACATTATTGTAAGTCATTAAGATTTAGATACATTATTGTAAGACATTAAGATTTATTGTAGGTAAATGGTTTTGAAGATTTTCCATATCTTAAGAACTATCAATATGGAATCGAGAACTTATTTAAATTGAAAGTTTATTTTAATTTCCTATAATTCATTTTTATGACAAAATTAGATCGTGAAGAAGATGAAAAAAAAATATTTTATTTATTTATTTATTTTATTATTATTATTTATTTATTTTTTTTTTTTTTTTTTTGTTTTCATAATTTACCTTCCAGGTAATAAGCTGGACATTGAAATTTTGAATTAAAAGATATAAAAAGGACATTTTTCTACAGAATTTATTACTCTATTGCTGATTATTGTACTTATCTATAGTAAGAATACTTTACTCAATATCTATAGTAATTCATTATTCTAAGTTATAAATAATCTCTTACTCTTAAAAAAATCGTAATTTAGAATAATGAATTATACATTTATTCTATTAACTATTACTGATTATTGTACTTTTCTATAGTAAGAATACTCTAATCATTATCTACAGTAATTCATTTTTTCTAAGTTATAAATAATCTTACTCTTAAAAATTATAATTCAGAATAATGAATTTTACATTTATTCTATTATCTATTACTGTGATTATTTTACTTATTTATATTAAGATTACCCGTTGCTCATTATCTATATAGTAATACATTATTCTAAATTATAAATAATCTTATTCTTAAAAAATTGTAATTTAGAATAATAAATTATAAATTTGATAATGCTTAATTGTAAAAAGATCTTAATTATATTGTGTTATTTATTCAAAAATCAATTATTTGATCTACATCCAAATTAAGCATTCATAAATTACTATTTACCTTGATATTATTGAAATTTACATCGAAATATTTTGGAATGAGTTTATCGTAGAAATCAACTGAAAATCAATTTGTAACCATTATTAATAAAATTTCCTGAAAAATTTAATATTGATTTTTCTATTTCAGTAGCATATAAAACGTTAAATATAGAATACATGTTATTTCATATGATATAATACTATATTAAAATATTTTAATGAATTATAAAACATTAAAGTAAGCAATGATATCAAAATACTTTAAATTTAAGATATATCAAACTTTTTGTAATGTACACATTGCAGAGAAAATTTCCCACATCATTGATACAGAATTGTATTTAATTAGCCAAAGATTCACGATTTATCATGATGCAGCTTTAATAAATTTGCTTAAAACAATGTAATAGTTTAAAAATGAATAACATAAATTTATATTCATATTTATACTGTAAATTTATATTTATAATATATTTTAATGAATTTTAAATCATTAAAGTGAGCAATGATATGCCGATACTTTAAATTTTAGATATATGACTTTTTGTAATGTACACATTGCAGAAAATTTTCACATCATTGATACAGAATTGTATTTAATTAGCCAAAGATTCACATTTACGATTTATCATGATGCAGCTTTAATAAATTTGCATAAAACAATATAATAGTTTAAAAATGAATAACATAAATTTATATTCGTATTTATACTATAAATTTATATTTATAATATATTTTAATGAATTTTAAATCATTAAAGTGAGCAATGATATGCCGATACTTTAAATTTTAGATATATGACTTTTTGTAATGTACACATTGCAGATACAGAATTGTATTTAATTAGCCAAAAGATTCACGATTTATCATGATGCAGCTTTAATAAATTTGCATAAAACAATATAATAGATTAAAATGAATAACATAAATTTATATTCGTATTTATACTATAAATTTATAATTATAATATATTTTAATAAATTTTAAATCATTAAAGTGAGCACTGATATGCCGATACTTTAAATTTTAGATATATGACTTTTTAATGTAATGTACACATTGCAGAAAATTTTCCCACATCATTGATACAGAATTGTATTTAATTAGCCAAAGATTCACGATTTATCATGATGCAGCTTTTTAATAAATTTGCATAAAACAATATAATAGATTAAAAATGAATAACATAAATTTATATTCATATTTATACTATAAATTTATATTTATAATATATTTTAATAAATTTTAAATCATTAAAGTGAGCAATGATATGCCGATACTTTAAATTTTAATATATGACTTTTTGTAATGTACACATTGCAGAGAAAATTTTCACATCATTGATACAGAATTGTATTTAATTAGCCAAAGATTCACGATTTATCATGATGCAGCTTTAATAAATTTGCTTAAAACAATGTAATAGTTTAAAAATGAATAACATAAATTTATATTCATATTTATACTGTAAATTTATATTTATAATATATTTTAATGAATTTTAAATCATTAAAGTGAGCAATGATATGCCACTGATATGACTTTTTGTAATGTACACATTGCAGAAAAATTTTCCCACATCATTGATACAGAATTGTATTTAATTAGCCAAAAGATTCACGATTTATCATGATGCAGCTTTAATAAATTTGCATAAAAACAATATAATAGATTAAAAATGAATAACATAAATTTATATTCGTATTTATACTATAAATTTATATTTATAATATATTTTAATAAATTTTAAATCATTAAAAGTGAGCAATGATATGCCGATACTTTAAATTTTAGATATATGACTTTTTGTAATGTACACATTGCAGAGAAAATTTCCCACATCATTGATACAGAATTGTATTTAATTAGCCAAAGATTCACGATTTATCATGATGCAGCTTTAATAAATTTGCATAAAACAATATAATAGATTAAAAATGAATAACATAAATTTATATTCATATTTATACTATAAATTTATATTTATAATATATTTTAATAAATTTTAAATCATTAAAGTGAGCAATGATATGCCGATACTTTAAATTTTAGATATATGACTTTTTGTAATGTACACATTGCAGAGAAAATTTTCCCACATCATTTATGCTTGATACAGAATTGTATTTAATTAGCCAAAGATTCACGATTTATCATGATGCAGCTTTAATTTTGCATAAAACAATATAATAGATTAAAAATGAATAACATAAATTTATATTCGTATTTATACTATAAATTTATATTTATAATATATTTTAATGAATTTTAAATCATTAAAAAGTGAGCAATGATATGCCGATACTTTAAATTTTAGATATATGACTTTTTGTAATGTACACATTGCCGAAGAAAATTTTCCCACATCATTGATACAGAATTGTATTTAATTAGCCAAAGATTCACGATTTATCATGATGCAGCTTTAATAAATTTGCATAAAACAATATAATAGATTAAAAATGAATAACATAAATTTATATTCGTATTTATACTATAAATTTATATTTATGAATTTTAAATCATTAAAGTGAGCAATGATATGCCGATACTTTAAATTTTTAGATATATGACTTTTTGTAATGTACACATTGCAGAGAAAATTTTCCACATCATTGATACAGAATTGTATTTAATCAGCCAAAGATTCACGATTTATCATGATGCAGCTTTAATAAATTTGCATAAAACAATATAATAGATTAAAAATGAATAACATAAATTTATATTCGTATTTATACTATAAATTTATATTTATAATATATTTTAATGAATTTTAAATCATTAAAGTGAGCAATGATATGCCGATACTTTAAATTTTAGATATATGACTTTTTGTAATGTACACATTGCAGAGAAAATTTCCCACATCATTGATACAGAATTGTATTTAATTAGCCAAAGATTCACGATTTATCATGATGCAGCTTTAATAAATTTGCATAAAACAATATAATAGATTAAAAATGAATAACATAAATTTATATTCGTATTTATACTATAAATTTATATTTATAATATATTTTAATAAATTTTTAAATCATTAAAGTGAGCAATGATATGCCGATACTTTAAATTTTAGATATATGACTTTTTGTAATGTACACATTGCAGAGAAAATTTTCCCACATCATTGATACAGAATTGTATTTAATTAGCCAAAGATTCACGATTTATCATGATGCAGCTTTAATAAATTTGCATAAAACAATATAATAGATTAAAAATGAATAACATAAATTTATATTCGTATTTATACTATAAATTTATATTTATAATATATTTTAATAAATTTTAAATCATTAAAGTGAGCAATGATATGCCGATACTTTAAATTTTAGATATATGACTTTTTGTAATGTACACATTGCAGAGAAAATTTCCCACATCATTGATACAGAATTGTATTTAATTAGCCAAAGATTCACGATTTATCATGATGCAGCTTTAATAAATTTGCATAAAACAATATAATAGATTAAAAATGAATAACATAAATTTATATTCGTATTTATACTATAAATTTATATTTATAATATATTTTAATGAATTTTAAATCATTAAAGTGAGCAATGATATGCCGATACTTTAAATTTTAGATATATGACTTTTTGTAATGTACACATTGCAGAGAAAATTTTCCCACATCATTGATACAGAATTGTATTTAATTAGCCAAAGATTCACGATTTATCATGATGCAGCTTTAATAAATTTGCATAAAACAATATAATAGATTAAAAATGAATAACATAAATTTATATTCGTATTTATACTATAAATTTATATTTATAATATATTTTTAATGAATTTTAAATCATTAAAGTGAGCAATGATATGCCGATACTTTTAAATTTTAGATATATGACTTTTTGTAATGTACACATTGCAGAGAAAATTTTCCCACATCATTGATACAGAATTGTATTTAATCAGCCAAAGATTCACGATTTATCATGATGCAGCTTTAATAAATTTGCATAAAACAATATAATAGATTAAAAATGAATAACATAAATTTATATTCGTATTTATACTATAAATTTATATTTATAATATATTTTAATGAATTTTAAATCATTAAAGTGAGCAATGATATGCCGATACTTTAAATTTTAGATATATGACTTTTTGTAATGTACATTGCAGAGAAAATTTTCCACATCATTGATACAGAATTGTATTTAATTAAATAAAAGATTCACGATTTATCATGATGCAGCTTTAATAAATTTGCATAAAACAATATAATAGATTAAAAATGAATAACATAAATTTATATTCGTATTTATACTATAAATTTATATTTATAATATATTTTTAATGAATTTTTAAATCATTAAAGTGAGCAATGATATGCCGATACTTTAAATTTTAGATATATGACTTTTTGTAATGTACACATTGCAGAGAAAATTTTCCCACATCATTGATACAGAATTGTATTTAATTAGCCAAAGATTCACGATTTATCATGATGCAGCTTTTAATAAATTTGCATAAAACAATATAATAGATTAAAAATGAATAACATAAATTTATATTCATATTTATACTATAAATTTATATTTATAATATATTTTAATAAATTTTAAATCATTAAAGTGAGCAATGATATGCCGATACTTTAAATTTTAGATATATGACTTTTTGTAATGTACACATTGCAGAGAAAATTTTCCCACATCATTGATACAGAATTGTATTTAATTAGCCAAAGATTCACGATTTATCATGATGCAGCTTTAATAAATTTGCATAAAACAATATAATAGATTAAAAATGAATAACATAAATTTATATTCGTATTTATACTATAAATTTATATTTATAATATATTTTAATAAATTTTAAATCATTAAAGTGAGCAATGATATGCCGATACTTTAAATTTTAGATATATGACTTTTTGTAATGTACACATTGCAGAGAAAATTTTCCACATCATTGATACAGAATTGTATTTAATTAGCCAAAGATTCACGATTTATAATGATGCAGCTTTAATAAATTTGCATAAAACAATATAATAGTTTAAAAATGAATAACATAAATTTATATTCATATTTATACTATAAATTTATATTTATAATATATTTTAATGAATTTTAAATCATTAAAGTGAGCAATGATATGCCGATACTTTAAATTTTAGATATATGACTTTTTGTAATGTATACATTGTAGTGAAAATTTTCCACATCATTGATATAGAATTGGTATATTGGTATTTTTTTACCAAAGATTTACGATTTATCATTCTGTAGCTTTAATAAATTTGCATAAAACAATATAATTGTTTAAAAATGAATAATGTAAATTTCTATTTATATTTATAATATAATGAATTTTAAACCATTAAAGTGAGCAATGATATCAAAATACTTTAAATTTAAGGTATCTCTGACTTTTAGTAATGTACACCTTGAATCGAAAATTTTCCACATCTTTGATATAGAATTGTATTTTATTGGCCAAAGATTCCCGATTTATCATTATGAATTTTTAATAAATTTTCTGAAAACAATATTATATTAAAAATAATTTATCAGTTAATATTCTAATTGTTTAAAAATGCCACTATGAAAAAGTTTCAAAAAATCAATGGCAAAACAATTTATTGAGCATTACAAATTAACTGTCAATGTAAAATATTATAAGAAGATAATTTGTATTTCAAATATGCATACAAAAAAAATTTTTAATTTCATAATAAATTGCTCTGAAATTGACGAATAAATAAAAAATAAAAAAGGTCCATGTATATTAATTTTTGTTTTAGAAATGAAAATTTTAAATATTTCACCATGGCTTCTATATTTAAATTATACTTAATCAAATTTAAGTTTCGAATAAGACAAGATGGTATAAATAAGTTAATATTAAAAATAAAATAATTTTAACATTATATATAGTGACAGGATAGTTAAGATAATAAAATAAATAAAAATATTATTAAAAAATCAGCAAAACTGATATAAATCGGAATATTATATATTCCGAGAACTGATATTGTTCAGAATATTATATATAGAAAGAACAAAAATTTGAATTGAACAATTATTTGAAATTGCTAAGATTTTATTTGTAATAACTCAATATAAGGGTTCTATTTAGTTCTTTTTTATTTTTACATTGCTACACATTTCAAATGTATCGAATTTGACTTCTGTTTTTCATAAACTATTGTATTCTTTATTGATAAGTTAACTAATATTTTAGAAATTTATTATTTTAAATATTTTTGTTTTGATTCAGTAAATATTTTTATATAAGATGGAAAGAATATCACCGGTACAGATATGCAATTTAACAACAAAATAAATTAAAGTTTCTTTAACTCTGCCATGAAACCTCGGAAAACAATGACGTCGCTTTATCATCCGTCTCTCGTACACTGGATGTTAACACAGTTTTTTTCAAATTTAACTCAGTAATTAAATTTAATTAATTAATTTTAGTTTTTTTTTTAGATTTAAGTTGCATATATCTAACAATAGATGGCGCCAGAAAAACTTAAAAAAATGAAAAATTATTTATGAAGGATCTTCAGTTTCTTCTTTCTGCAATAGAGTTAAAAAAAGTAGGAATTGACTCAAAAATTTTTTTATATTATTATGTCATAACAACAAATATATAATTAAAGAATTCCTCGCAGCAAAGAAGAAACAAAAGTCAAATGTTTTAAAATATGCTATATTGTAGTGTTGTCGGTTGTTTGTGCAGCTGGATCTGGGTGTGATTGGGTTGAGACATATGTTTCAGAACACATAGCTTTATTTACACAAACACGAACACGACACACACACATTTAAAAATTAACACATTTAAAAATACATATTTATGCATTCGTGGAAGGATTTCACTTCTAAGCCAAAAGTAAAGTATTAAGGTTTGCATGGAATGCATGAGATATACTTCCTTTACTCAGGATATATACTTCCTCTCAGGATGAAAGTTTGTAGGCCAACTTATTGTGCTAACTATATTTTCTCTCAGTGAGAGACTATAAACTAAACGTCTCTGAGGCAGCTCCGGTTGCGCTGTACATCCTCTCGGGGAGAGTCTCGATGCCTACTGATCATTTCTCTTGAAATCATTTCTCTTGCAGTGTTTAGTAGGAAGCACGGTTACAACATTTTATATATTCCTTGGTGGAAATTTTATTAAATGCAGTTCTGGGATATTTAATGTAAAAATAAAAGTACTGTAACTTAAGCATTGACATGAAATTATAGGATCAAATTTGCTGTTTCAAGAATTATGCTAGATCACGAATCTCAAAGTAGGTGCTACCATCCAATAGAGGGCAAAGAAACCATCAAGGAAGGCTATAAATTGGGCTTGGGTGCGATTGGGGACATTTCGTAAAAATAATAGTGCAATGAAGGTTTGAATAAGGAAGAAAAATAATAATTATTGCATTTCTCTCATTATATTTCGTGAAAAAGTTAGTTAAGTACAACGACCGACCGATGATTATACAAAATATTATCGCAATAATTAAGGATACAAGATATAGGAATAGCAATATTAAAATGAAAACGTAAGCACATCTTTCGAAAAACGTGCAATATCATTAAATTAAATTAGCGAACTAGGCAATAAAAAGAGAAAGCCACTTTTAAATCTCAAAGAAACTATTAAGTCTGAGGTATCAGGCTTTATTTGATCTCAATCTTCATTTGTGCAAAGGTCAATCTTTCAAAATGGTGAAACCTATATTAGGATACTGGAATCTACGAGGTAGAGCAGAACCCATTCGATATATTCTCCACTACAAGAATGTAGACTTTGAAGACAAGAAGTATCCTTATGGTGAAGATGACTGGAAAAAGTTAAGTTTACTCTTGGTTTGGACTTTCCAAATACACCGCACTTCATCGACGGTGACACCAAACTCACCCAGACAGTGGCAATTTTGAGATACCTAGCTGGCAAATATGACCTCGATGGGAAAGACCAGAAGCAAAAGCTCAGAATTTCTGTGGCAGAGCAGCAAAGTGTTGATTTTCGCGAGACCTTGAGGTGTTTCGTGAATCGCAGTGATTTTGACTCGGCCAAAGATGAATTTATAAAGACGACCATTCCAGCCATGTTTGAGATGTGGGAGAAGTTTCTTGGAGACCGTAAGTACTTGGCTGGCGATAATATCACGTATGTGGATTTCATGGTTTATGAGAATCTGGATTCCTACAGACTGTTCCAGCCCAAAATTCTTGATGATTTTCCAATTCTGAAAGCTTTCCACAGCAGAATAAGGGATTTGCCTCAAATGCAAAAATACTTGAATTCCTCTAGTTATAGGAAGTGGCCGATTTTTAATGCAAAGGCCAAATTTGGAGGTGGCGGAGAGGCACCGAAACATGCTTGAGTTTGGCTTTTTACTTTTGCTTAGAAAAATCAAATAGCTTTATTTACTTTAATAGTACTTATTAATATTATTATATGTGAAACTTTTGTTAGTTCAAAAACATTAACGCTTCTTTTCTTAACTGTTATGCATATTTTTAATAAATTAATGTTATTGAGAATTATCCATCTTGATTTATGATTTATAATATTGCTTTGATTGACTTCTGACCACTATTGTTATTTTATTGAACGGAAAAAAACTTCAATCAGCATCATTTGAACTAATACTATTTGGTAATATTATTGTGGCACTTTATAAATATTATTTTGTTAGACCAAAATTATTGATGCTTTCTAAACTATATTATTCTGTTATTAACAAAAATTAATTTTTATTATAGAATATTTATATCTAGTTTATGATGTTTTGATTAAATATATATTTTCGTAAACATTTCGTAATTTATTCAATTCGTCGTAAATTGAATTGTAATTGTAATGAATAAAATATACAGAAATATTATGGCATCAGTGTTAATCTGTATCGGGAATTTATTTATTGTTTAATATTATCGTATAGAGTAAGGTGACATTGAAAGTTTGAGGTTTCAAAATATTAGTTTGTTAGAAATTTTTTTTACAAAATCAAGGTAAGCTTAACAATATGTAGTTTATATAAAATTTCTTCAATTTTTTGTTTGTTTATGTATTGCAAATATTTTTGAAATACTTATTTGAGTGACATGCATGTAATGGGTATATGACAAATTAATAATTTCTAAAATTACAATGAAAATAAATTAATTTTATCAAATATACAATTTATAAATATTTTCAGGATTTTTAGATATTTAATAGAAAATTATTTTTGCATTTAACAAATTTAAAACTGTGTGAAATTCTCGAATAATGAAAAAAAATTACTGAATGTATTGTAATCAAATATACCAAATATAAATATGTATCAAATATACAATTTATTAATATTTTCAGGAATTTCAGATATTTAATAGAAAATTATTTTTACATTTAACAAATTTAAAACTGGTTGAAACTCTCGAAGAACGTAAAGAAAAATTACTGAATGTATAGTAATCAACTATATACAATATCAAATATAAATATGTATCAAATATACAATTTATTAATTTCTTCAGGAATTTTAGATATTTAATAGAAAATTATTTTTAAATTTAACAAATCTAAAATGTCTGAAATTCTTGAAGAATGAAAAGAAAAATTACTGAATGTGTATTAATCAGTAATTTCGCACACTATTTTTAATTTTATAAAAGAATTTATTTATCAAAACTATTGGAAAACATCACTGCTTATATTTGCCATTATTACTACTTAATGACATTTCGTGTTTGATTAATATGTAGAACGTTTATTATAATTAATTATGCATAGTTATTTTTCTTATTAACACTTTTATACGACTTCTATTTATAAAAAAAAATAGTTCTTTACAAGCAATTGATCGGTAGCAGTTATAATAAAAGTTTAATTATATATGTTTCTAATGTTATAGTAATCAAAGAGAACTTTATTATTTATCTTCATTTTTGAAAGAAATTTAGCAAATGTTTTTATTTATAAATAACAATATACCAAAAGATTACGAAATTTGCGAATTTTACCAAGCGATTCAAAATTCTCAGATTAAAATTTGATATTTGTATCGCTAATTATATTTATGAATACCGTAATTAATCTGTAATTTAAATTTTATATTTAATGTAAATGAAAAAAAAACACACAAAATAAAATAACATTATTGCTAAATACAAATAAGATATATCTTCACATTTTCATTTCGTAGAATTTTATGTCTATCTTGAAAATAACTCATTAAGTGATAAATTTAGTTTATTTCGAATAAATTTATAAATGCCTTTTGTATAAATATATATCTGGATATCATAAAATCTCTATTGTGATAATAAAATATTTATAGTTATCATTAAAGAATAGAATATTTAAAAAGGAAAATTCGATTGTTAAAAATACTGAAAAACAAAATAGAATTCAGCTGTCTAAACTACTTTGCCAATTTATTAAAAAACTCAGTAAAATATAAATAATGTGAATGAGAAAATGCCACATTTCCGTGTAAAAACCTATCTATATATAAAATAATGAAACAATCCTAAAATGCTGAATTAAATTTATTTCAATTCACATATCAATGTGACTCACTTTTTACTTCATTATTTTTATTACCAAACGATTGCGAAATTTTTTTATTAAATTTTCATATTTGTATCGCTAATTATATTTATGAATACTGTATTCAATCTGATTGCTATATTAAAATTTTATTAAATTTAAATTAAATTTAATTAATTTAATAAATAGTTAATTTAAGTTATTTAATTAAATAATTATTTAAATTAATTAAATTTATTAATTATAATTATAATTAATTATTAATTAAATTTATTAAATTATAATTATAATTAATTATTATTAAATTAATTAAATTTATTAAAATATAATTATACTTAATTAATCTAATAAATAATTAATTATAATTATATTTTAATAAATTATAATAAATAATTAATTATAATTATAATTTTAATTAAATTTTAATTAAATTTTTAATCTAATTTTTAAATTTAATTTAAATGAAATGGAAACACACAAAATAAAAAAAAATTATTGTTAAATACAATTAAAATTTATCTTCACATTTTCATTTCGTAGATTGCCTCGAAAATAACTCATTTTTACAAGTGATTTATTTTAAATAAATCTATTAATCTTATTTCAAATAAATCTATAAATGTATTTGTTTAAATATATCTAGACACCATAAAATACTATTGTGATAACATAATATTTAGTTATCATTAAAGAATAGAATATTTGAAAAGTAAAACTCGATTGTTAAAAACACTCAGAAAAAGTCAGTTGTCGAAACTATTTTGCCAGTGTATTAAAATGAGCAATAAAATATAAATAATGAGAATGAGATTGTCACATTGCTATGTAATATATATATATATATATATATATATATACAATAAAACAATGCACATTAAAACAATATAATTAAACAATACGAAAATAAATACTGATTTAAATTTATTTCAATTCACACATCAATGTGAACCATTTCATCTAAATTATTTTTAATTATTTTTATTGCAAATAGCATGATTTAATCTTGAAACAATTAAAACAACCGAAAATAATTTTTATGGCACGTAATCATATTTAAATTTCAAATGATTATAAAAACGGATCAGCTGTAGGTATTCAGAAATTATTAAGTCGTGATATTTGATAACACTAATGGTGGCAGAACGTTGGTATGGTATTCTTGGCTATAATATAAATAAATACAACACAAAAGTTTACTAATAATATTATCATTTTAATATTTTTAAGGTGCAATTACGGAAATTAAATATGCATTTGAATGATATAAATGAAATTTTAATAAAACAACTGTTATAATAAACGAATTGTTTTAAATAAAAGATACAATTTAATTTTTATGTTATATTTATATAACTACATCAACTTATTTGAGCTAGATGCATTTATAAAAAAAAAAAAACATTTCAAACTTAAATGAATTGAACAAATAATAATCGTTAATTTTGCATCTAATTTTGACTATCACATCTACTGAATATTCAATCTAAAATTCCATCTTACAAAAATACTATAATAAAAATAAAACATTTCATCTAAAAATAAATCAAATACTTGTTATTATGAAACCACTAAAGTAACATGAACGTGACACGTGAATCAATATTTATTACGTATTTCACGTTGCTGATATCAGGAAATTCATGTATATACTTAAAAAAAACAACCAGAAAGCGGAACTATGAATACTATTTTAAAAATTATTAAATTTACTAATTGTATTATATTATTTACGTAAAAATATTTTTGAAATAAGTTGAAAGACACAAAGCGTGTGCAATCCTAATTGATGTGTAAAACTTGATCCATGGGAGGTAGTCCCAATCCCAATATGAGCAATCAGTTCTGCTGAAGATTCAATCTAAAATTTCTCGTTGTAAAAAATAAGTATAATAATAATAAAACATTTCAAACCAAAGATGGAAAAATGAAAATAATTTTAAAACAAATACTTGTTATTATGAAAACTACTAAAAGTAGCATGAACGTGACACGTGAATGACGTGAATCTATATTTATTGCACATTTCACGTTGCTGATATCAGCAAATTCAAGTTTATGTTTAAAAAATAAATATAAAGGGCAACTATCAATATTATTTAAAAATTATTAAATTTATAATACATATTTTATTATTTCCGTAAAAGTATTTGAGGGAGAAGTATTTATAAAAAACCCATTTCAAACTTATTTAATCTGAACAAATATTAATTGTTCATTTTGCATCTAATTTTGGTTATCACATCTACAAAAGATTCAGTTTAAATTTCATCGTACAAAAATAACGATAGTTATAATAATAAAATGCTTCCACTTAGCAAAGAAAATAAAATAAATAAAAATAATTGTTATTATGAAAACCACTACAATAACATGAACGTGACACGTAAATGACTTGAATCAATATTTATTACACATTTCACAAATTGCTGATATCTAATAAATACATGTTTATGTTATAAAAAATAAACAGAAAGAAGTATCAATACCGTTTAAAAAATTATTTAATTTACTAAACATATATTATTATTTTTATTATTTATAAAAAGTTTTTTTGAAATAAATTGAAAGACACCAAGTATTGACATGTGCAATTGTATGTGTATGTGTAAAACTTGATCGATAGGAGGCAGTCCCTTCGTTTATTCTATTATTTGTCTCATAGAGGGTCCCAATTATGAAGCTAGGTAGATTTTTATTATTCATCACATGCCTGAACTTTTCCCAGTTCACAAAAATAACTATAACAATAATACACGTAATGTTTCATGCTAAGGCATATTTCAGATGGAAAAATGGAAAAATAAAAATAAAATCAAATACTAGTTATTATGAAACCACTAAAGTAACATGAACGTGACACGTAAATGACATGAATCAATATTTATTGTACATTTCATGTTGTTGATATCACTAAATGCATGTTTATGTTTAAAAAAAAAAACAGAAAAGGAAACTATCAATACTGTTTTAAAAATATAAAAGCATTTTATTAATTACGTAAAAAATTGTTTCGAAAATTTTTCAGACTTTTATTATTGATCACAAGCCTGAACTTTTCCCAGTTCATAAAAATAACTATAATATTATTAAAATGTTTCATCCAAGAGATGGAAAAATAAAAAATAACCGTTAAAGTAGCATGAATGTGACACGTGAATGACGTGAATCAATATTTATTACACATTTCACGTTGTTGCTATCTAATAAATACATGTTTATGTTAAAAATTGGTGGCAGCGGAAAACCACCAAAGCATCTTTAATTTTATTGTTTTGTTTGTGTATTTGTACTATGTGCATTATAATTCAGTGTTTTTGAAGTTGAATTTCTGTGATATAAAAGTATGAAGACTAATTTTATAGATAAAAAATAATTAATAATCACGAAGATAGTAATGAATTGAAATTTCATTTAATATGTTGTTGTTTGTTTTGTTGAAATGAAATTTTTTTTTTTTTTTGTTATTCATTTTAGAATATAATTTTTAGGTAAAAAGAACGTTTGAAATTTCTGAATTAGGTAAGTGGATGTGTTTATATAATGAAAAATTTGAATTCGATATTTTACTGATATTGTTTTCAAAATAGGTTGAACATGAAAATTCGATAATTTTAAATTCAATTAATATTTCAAATATATATGTAAATTATTTAATATGAAATTATAAACATAAGAATCTACTAATAAAACTTGTAATTTAATTTAATAAAAAGAAATTATAAGATAAATTTCCAAGTGTTTTACATTTGACTGTATTTTATAAGCTGTTAAAATATAAGTTAATTTTTAATAAATTTTATTAAGATAAATTTATAATCTTAATAAATATTTAATAAGCTAAATTTTTGTACTGATCTTTAAAAATATATTATTAATAATGTATTGACAATGCTAAAATTATTAAGGATTAAAAAAAACATGTTATCTTACTAAGTGGATTAAATGAATAAAAAAAAATTTTAAGTGCTGTTGAATTTCTGTGATTAATTCCAATATTATTTTTAATAAGGTTAATGTGCATGAAATGCTAATTTCTGCTATTATCTAAAATATTTCAAATAATTTTTCGTTTACTTCAACATAATAATAATTTGCTTTCGTAAAATTTCACAATAGGCTAATTTTAATTAATTTTGAACTATTAATTTTAATGGCTAATTTTTTTTTCGCTGTTTGAAGTAAAAAATACTTTTGTTGTGTTTACGTTGCTTAGATTTTAAATATTTATGTATTTAGTTTCAAGTAAAAGAGATGATATTCTTTTGGAGTTAAAAACTCCATCAATAAAAATTTTTATCTGTTGTCTTAAAACATTTTTTCCTCTGAAAAAATTAAAAATAATATAATTGTATCTGTATGTTGACAACTGTTGAATAATAAAAGATATTATACATGCTATAAATATAATGTATGTTATTATTTTTATGCTACCTATGAATCAAGTTTCAAAACCATATACGTTGCATACATTATTAATATTTTTTTTTTATGTCGGCTCATATATTTTATTTATGAATAAAACAATTTTCGTTTCAAAGCGAAGACCAAGCATATAACTTTTTGTGGCATGGTTACTTATTTAGGGTAACAATGTTATTTTCAGGAGATAATATAAAAAATAACAATTATAATTTTAATAGAAATTTGAGCTTTTATCGTAGATGGGTACATCATGATTGATCAATATTATTTTTATGAAATAATATAAAAATAATAGTTATAATTTTAATAGACATTTGAATTTTTATTATAAGGTTACATAACTTTTTGTTGTAGAATAATTTATTTAGGGTTAGAATATTATTTTTATGAAAATAATATAAACATAAAACTTGGTTCGAATCTCTATTAAAATTATAATTGTTATTGTTAGTGTTCTTCATTTAATTATTTTATTAATAAGGCAGTTAACAACCATGTATTATGTATGCACTACAAAATGCATTCAACGAAAATATTCTTTTCAAACTAACTTATTGATATTCATATTTAAAATTTATATTATCTAAATATTTTAAATAAATTTTTAGATTTTATAAATTTTAAGTATATATAATTTAATTTCTAATACGTATTTGTATTCATATTGGAAAAAAATTTTTTTTTTTTTTTCGTATTATACATTAATAAAAAATGCAAAACATTTTATACTATTTCGCCAATTATACCTTTTTCATCTACTTAATTTTTACTTTTATAATGTCTATCATATTTTTATGAAATTTAAATATTATTTTTATGAAATAATATAAAAAAATAACAATTACAATTTTAATAGAGATCAAATACAATTACAATAATCAAATACAAACACAGAGAGATTCAAAATTTTATAGAGATTAAATACAATAATAATACAATTACAATTTTAATAGAGATTAAATAAATTCAAAATGATCGCAAATGACAATAAAATAAATAAATCGTTTATCCTTTACAATAAATCGTTTGTCTTTTTTTTTGTTGTTTACTACGAAGAAAGAATATACAATGAATAGATAGGATATTCCAAAATGACTATTTAATTAAACATACCTTTATTAAAACAAATTTACTGTTAATGCAAATATTTTATTAATTTACTTTTTAAAAAGGTTTAATTACTTTGATAATTATAAACATTCTATACTTTCAATTATGATTTTAGTAATAGTTAATATTAAATGTATGCATCTTTTAAATTCGTAATATTTATGTAACTACCACCAACTGATACACTGAACTTGTTAAGTATTACATTGGAATTAAGATATTAAATAAAGAGTTTTTTTTTTTTTTTTAAAGGAAAATGTCAAAGTTTCTGTAAGGTCATTTAATTAGGTTTAAATTAATTTTGTATAAAATATATTATGTGCAATGTATTGATTTAAAAAAATCGGTAGTGGTAATTAATTAGCAAATCATTTTTGTAAATTAAATGTTATTTTAATGTAAGAAAAATTATAAAAAAATGCTTTGCAAACTAGATATAACTATGGATTTCTCGAAGTTTTTGTCCAATTCTTTATTGTAATTTTCATTTTCTTTAACATACATTGTATAAAATTGATTAGAATCTGTTAAAAATATATTTATATAAGCTAACTTGTTGAAAAATGATCATTCTTACCTATTTTTGTCTATAAGTTGTTTTAATGAGAAAATTTCAGCTTTAATTTTTTCCTTACAATCATGACAAATAACATTGCATATAAAAATCTTTTCCCAAACATATTTTTAATATTAAGATATAAAAAAAAATATGTTTGAGAAAGGATTTTTATTTTCTTAAAAATAAATTATTCATAATATAAAAACAAGCGGTTATGCCATAATTTTATTGCAAAGAAGGTGAACTGAATTATTCCTAAACTAAAAAGATAAGAAAAAAAAAAAAGGAACATCCAATTAATATCCTTTTCTAGATAAGATTATAGTTTACTACATAAGATACTACTACATACATAAGATTTACTACATAGACATACTACATAAGATTTACTACATAAGATTTACTACATAAGATTTACTACGTTTCCTGAGTCTTATCAACATTACTTTCATGTAGTTAAAATCATATATGTCCATTTAAATTTTTTGGATTTGTTTAATTCCTGTATTATTGCCGAATGTTTAAATTCTGAAACGTATATTTTTGCTCACATTTTAAAAAACTCGTTTTATTTATCAAATTTTTTTGCAGATGTCGTGATTTCCATCTCAGTTCATATCCACACATGATCAAAATACAATATATTATCAACGCGTTATAACAAATGATTGAAAGTATATTCAGCTGCCATGTGGAAAAAAAAAATAATTCACACTAGCTGTATGCTCTGTATTGTTCAGAATTTTGCATTGTGAAGTAAATTAATGTGTCCGAATCGTAGGCTCATCTGCAGTGCCTGAGAGTCGAGTGGTTAGCGAAGGACGCTTGGTGCCACAGATTTCGGGTTCGAATCTCGGCGGCGTCATGGATGTTTGTAGTGGTTCGGAATCCACTTTTACTTTAAGCAGTAGGTTCCGGTCTCATATGACCGTAGAGCGTCACAAAGCCCAATCAGATTTCTCATCCACAGCATTCCAAACTGTAAAGTGGCAACTCAACTCTGGGACAGTGATGTGGTGTGGTGTGGTGTAGTAGTGGGTCCATCTGCGCAAGTAGCTCGAGATTGATATACAAAACTCGATCAAAATTGATACACGATCCTCAAAAAATTGAGCGGCCTAAGGACCTGATGGGCTAACTCTCTGGCTTTTTGGTACCACAGGCTTCAGGTTCGAATCCTCGTTAAGGGTGTCAGGCCTGGTCCAACAGTCATGTGAGGCCGGGACCCACGGTTTAAAGCGGATTCAGAACCACTACACACATCCATGGCACTGCCGAGACTCGAACCAGAAACCTGTGGCACCGAGCGCCAGAGCGCTAGCCACTCGGCCAATCAGGCCCATAAAATAAATATTAGTATCGGTATTAGCCAGTAGGCCGTCTGCCTACTGGCAAATACCGATGTTTTTCTTTTACAGGGTATGGTTGCCAGACCTACGCTCTACAGTCATATTAGACTGGGGACATGCGGTTTAACGGGGATTATGAACCACTGCAAACATCCATGATACTCGAACCCAAAACATGCGACACCAAGGGCCAGAGCTCTAGTCACTCGGCCTTCAGGCTCAATTAATTATTTATTAGACTTGTATTGAAAGAAAATTAGTAATTTACTATTAGACTTATATTAAAGGAAAATCAATTATTTTTTTTATTAATACAGGATAAAGGTAATTACGGAGGGGTTTTAATTATAATAAAATTTATTTTAATTGCAAATAATCAAAATTTTAAATTACTTAATATAAAAAGAAATATTAGATGAAAAAAATTCCACACCATTTACTTAACTTCTTCCTTCCAAAACTTTTTGCGCTGCATATATCTGACTTTAACCCCTAACAAGTAATCAATTCGCCCATTTCCGCTTTTAAAGCAGATGTTTATCTTTGTACACAATCGGTCGTCGAACTATGCCTTTATGCTCCCCTTGGCAATAGGAAATTTTGCCAACCTTCCCTTTGTTTTTCACAATATGGTGGCCCTATTGTGTGTATTTTACAGTAGCAATATATATTCTGCAAAAGTTTTCAAACTCAAAATTAAAGTGATCAGAATATTGTCATTGATTAATCAATTTAATTAAAAAAAAAAAATAAATAGGGTAACATATTTAGTTTTTTTACCGCGAAACCAATAAAATAATTTGTTGTCATCAAAGACACCTGCTCTTTATTTATTATTTTTCCCTGTTTAATTAAAGAATCTCACTCTAGATTTTGAAAACACCTATTTCTGATGTATGATTTGATATCAGCCAAATAAAAAACTCTATATCCTTATAAATAATTATAATAATAAACTATTATTATAATAATTATAAAAATAATTATAAATAATTATAATAATTATTATAAATCATTACAATAATTATACTAAATATTTAATTATATTAATAATTACATAGTTGCAAAAACTCGATCAAAATTGATGTACGATACTCAAAAAAAAAAATTTAGCAGTGGTAAAATTGGTTTCGATGGCCAATTGGCTAGCGCTCTTGCCTTTATGGTACCGAAGGCTTCAGATTTGAATCCTGGCTGTTTCATGGATGTTTGGATTTAGATGTTTTTAGATGTTTAGATTTAAAAGCAATGATTTCTTACTAATTAATTATTATTAATTTCGAAATTCATACTATTAAAAAAAAATTTCAACATTATAAATTATTCAACATTCAAAAATTATATTTAATATACGTATATTCTTCATTTAATTACAGATTTAATCTTTAATGATTTTCATTAGATTGAAATTCATTTCATTAAAGATTTTCGTGCCTCAGTTCAATATAATCTCCCCCTACTACTCTATCTCTCGGAGAAAAAAATCACTGTTCCGCACAATTAATTAATTCCAGCATTTCTGATGAGATACGAACTGTTTATTATAATCGGTACGTTTTCTCTGCATTACTCTTACTAATAAGATATTAATTATGCATAATTTCGAAATTCGTATTTTTAAAAATTCTTCAACTTCAAATTCATTTCATTAAAGATTATCGTGCCCCCTTTCAATGTAATCGACCCTACTATAGGACACTCTACGTAGTCTGAAAATCAATATTCTATGCAAATAATTAATTCCAGAATTTGTTATAAGAAACGAACTGCATCTTGTAGTCAGTGCGTTTTCTCTGCATTACTCAACGTCTTGGTTCGATATTTAGGTCAATGCTCTACTTGTGTTGATGTTTAGTATTTCTATTTCAGGTGATTTCGCAAGCGTTGGTGGTATAACGGTTAGCATAGCTGCCTTCCAAGCAGTTGACCCGGGTTCGACTCCCGGCCAACGCAGTTTGTTTTTATTTATTTATTAGTATTTTTTTCTATCTTTAAAAATAAAATTATGTTCTGATCACATTAAATTTTCCATTATCAGGAGAAATTAGACAAACATCGCTCATATATAAAACATTTTAATTAATATTTTGGTCAACAATTGTTCTTCCAAGATATGTAAGAAACAAAATTAGAGAAAGAGTCCTTGTCAATTATTTATCTCAATAACATTCAGCACATAAGCAATTTTTAATTTTTATTTGCTTAAACGTGTTTTCAAGGTTTTTATATAAGTTATCTTAACATGGTTCTTACGTACTTAAACACCTAGTAAAATGGATCATTTAAAATTACAAAATATAGCATTGAAGAAATAATTCTCAATCAATCAACAACCAACAATACTCAAGAAATTAGCCAACAATTTCAATCAACAATATTCAGTTCACAGTCAAGGTAGTCAGTTCTCAGACAACAATTGCTATCAATAATATTCTGTTCATAGTCAAGTGAATCAGTTCCCAGTCAACAATATTCGGTTCACAGTCAAGGTAGTCAGTTCTCAGTCAACAATTGCTATCAATAATATTCAGTTCATAGTCAAGTGAATCAGTTCCCAGTCAACAATATTCAGTTCACAGTCAAAGTAGTCAGTTCTCAGTCAACAATTGCTATCAATAATATTCAGTTCATAGTCAAGTGAATCAGTTCCCAGTCAATAATATTCAGTTCACAGTCAAGTGAGTCAGTTCTCAATCAACAATATTTATAAAAATTATTAATTATCATTGATTTAAATTTAAAAAAATGATTTTTAGTATGAATTCATGACTTTCATTTAGTGTCCGTTTTATTATTCCAAAATAATAGAGGATAAAGTTAGAGAAAAGTTTTAAATATGTCAACCACAGCTGAAATAAGTGATTAATAATTTTAATTTACCTAAGCCTTTCCCCCATCCCTATTTTTTAAAGCCTTTCTAGTACTAATTTTTAGTGTTGATCCCATGTTTTAATGCTGAATGAAGACATTCCTTTCAGAATGAAGGGCAGAATTCGTAAAAGGGCTTCCGGCCAACCGATCCCATTAAAAATATCCAAAAATTATAAACAATTATTGATTTTTATTTACTAAAAATTTCTTAAAAGTGATTTCTACCTTTATGAAAAATGAAAACAATATTTTGAAACTGAAAAAGGGCAAGAGTTAAGAGTTTTTTCATGAAACAGTCACAATCAATGTAAATGGTTAGCCATTTGACTTAAGCCTCTTAAAATACAAGTTAACATTAAACCTATAGTTTAATACAGGTTGAAGACAACTGAAAATAGTTTTCCCAGAATGGGAAAGGACAAAATGCGAGAAAAATACTGTTAAGCATTCACTTCTATATTATTATCAAAGTTTAGGTAGAATTTTGATGAAACAGTCAAAAACAACGTAAATGATTAGCCATTTGACCTTACGAAGCGAGTTAACATTAAACCCATAGGTTGAAGGCGACTGTAGATAGTTTTTCCTGATTATAAAAACGACAAAATTTGAGAAAAACTGTCAGCCAGTCGCTTCTATATTATTATCAAATTTTAAATAATCCATTTTTTCAGAATGGGAAAGCACAAAATTGTGGAAAAAATATCAACCAGTTCCCTTTTAATATTATTTCCTTATGCCAGTCACCTTTCAATATTTAATCAATCTCTTATATTATTATCAAAGTTTAGATAGAACTTTTCGTGAGACAGTCACAATTAATGTATAAGGTTAGCCATTTTATCTAAGTCTTTTAAGAAACTACTTAACGTTAAACCCATAGTTTAATATAGGTTGAAGGTAACTAAAGACAGTTTTCCTTTAATGGAAAAGGATAAAATTCGAGAAAAAAACTGTTGAACCAGTCACCTTTTAATATATAGTCAACCTTTTATATTATTCTCAAAGTTTAGATAGAATTTTTCGCATATAACAATATGTAAATGGTTAGCCGTTTCCTCTTAAGAAGCGAGTTAACATTAACCCATAGTTTAACACAGGTTGAAGGCAACTGAAGATAGTTTTCCCTGGATGAAAAAGGTCAAAATTCTAGAACGAAATATATCAACCAGTCACTTCTATGTTATTATCAAAGTAAGCATCTATTAGTTTGTATTTACTTAAATCTTTTTTTTTATTAAATGCAGAATGAATCATCTGGTGATTGATTCACAGAAAGAGCTTCCAGTGGAACAATCACCACCATTATAAGTGATTATTAATTTGTATTTACCTAAACCTTTTTTTAAGCCACTTACGAAGTTATTTCTTCGGCATGGACCCTATACTTTAACGCAGGGTGTATAGAATGAAAAAGTACAAATTTCGTGAAAGAATTCCTGCCAATCGATCATGTTAAAAACATCCACCAACAGAAATAATTATTAATTTGCATTTACTAAATATTTCGTAAAGTGATATCTACCTTAATGAAAAATGAAAGCAATATTTTTAAACTGAGAAAGGATAACAGTTAGATAGAATTTTTCATGAAATAGTTCACAATCAATGTAAATGGTTAACCTTTTGACGTAAACCTTGTAAGAGGAGATTATTAAACTTTTTCCAGAATGAAAAAGGATAAAATTCGAGAAAAAAAACTCTCACCCAGTCACTTCTAAATTATTATCAAAGTTTAGATAGAATTTTCGTGAAAGAGTCACAATCAATGCAGATGGTTGGCCTCTTAAGAGGAGAGTTAACATTAATAAACCCATAGTTTAATACAGGTTGAAGGCAACTGATAATAGTTTTTCTAGAATGGAAAAGGACAAAATTCTGGAAAAAATGTACAAACAGTCACTTCTATATTGTTATCAAAGTTTGGATGTAATTTTTTCGTGAAACAGTCACAATCAATGTAAATGGTTAGCGATTTTATCTAAGCCTGTTGAGAGGCGAGTTAACGTTAAATCCATAGTTTAATACAGGTTGAAGGCAACTGAAGATTGATTTTCTAGAATGGAAAAGGTCAAAATTCTAGAAAAAAATATATCAACCAGTCACTTCTATGTTATTATCAAAGTAAGCAGCTATTAGTTTGTATTTACTTAAATCTTTTTTTTATTAAATGCAGAATGAAAAAAGAAGCATGAATCATGTGGTGATTGATTCACAGAAAGAGCTTCCAGTGGGACAATCACCACCATTATAAGTGATTATTAATTTGTATTTACCTAAACCTTTTTTTTTTTTAAGCCACTTACGAAGTTATTTTCTTCGGCGTGGACCCTATACTTTAACGCAGGGTCCATGGAATGAAAAAAAGGACAAAATTCGTGAAAGGGCTTCCGGCCAACCAGTCGCCTATCACGAACCCAATAACTCAAACAGACCATCCGGACGTTCATTCCCTCTTTTAAACCCTTATTAAATGTTATTAAGTGAGATAAGACAGAGATCGACACCTAATCAGCACCCCACAAGTCCTCGACCTTGGAAATCTCGCCAATCAGACACCTGATCCATCAAACAAAAGGGAGGAGATGTAATTGGTCCAGCGACAGTTGCCTGTTATAATAAGCTCGCCAGGCATCTGATATCGCGACGAAAATTGCCGCCAATTTGCAAAACAGCGTCCCGCCAATTCCACCGATTTCAGAAGAGGCCCATTTGAGATTGGATACCCCATTTCCAGTTTTTGTTTGTCTTCTTTCGTGTTAGAACTTTGTCGGGATCGTGATTATTATTATTGGTGTCCTGCGAAGAGACGGACTAAGTGATTTGACCCGAGTCTCGATGTTTGGAGGAAACGCATACCTTGTCGTTCCCCATCAGGACAATCTTGAGATGATTAATGGCTGGCACATGGAGTGGATGGCATATAATTAAAGTTGCTTCACCCACAGGTTCTCTTTTTTTTTTTTTTTTCAATGAGAAATCTTGTCAAATCTCGATTGTGATGATGAATTCAAACATACGCCCATCGAATGAATCATTAGAACCACTCTGGTATCGTCAAGATCATATTTTGAAAGGTGTATTTAAATTTGTAACATTTTTTATATGTTCTATCTAAATTCCATTTTCAATAATTAAAAGTCGGAAAATATTCGAACTTCAATCCTCATGGTAGACAGAGTGGTTACAAAATATAAATATATCAGAAAAGTCAAGTTGAAACAAATTAATATCAGCAAAGCTAGGTTTAAAGAATCAAGGTAAAATAGACATTTTTAACATAGGAGGATCTCTCGTCTAGGTTTACCTCATGCAGCTCATCGACAGGCAATGAGGAGAGGATATTGGTCTTTTTGGATAGAGGACTTTTTAACAACATAAAAAACCTTTCTGTAGATTATTAAGACATAATTGGATTTGGCTTTGTAATATTAAAATAACACATCCAAACAACTAAGTTGCTCAGAAAGAATATTTTTAAGCGTGATTTTTTAGGAACTCATTCTATCGTGTGAAAAGTGGTATATTCAGAAATTTTATAATTCTGTTTTATTTAAAATTAAATATTCTAGTATATATTGGGGAAAATTATTTGTCATTTTGAAGTTCATGATTACTACAATATGTATCATCAAAAATGTATTTTCATATTATTTTTTGTTACTTGTATTTGTGGTTTAAATATTAATATATATCGGAGAGTAATTATTAATAATTTTGAAGTCCACGATAACTAATGGCTTGCACATGGAGTGGATGGCATATAATTAAAGTTGCTTCACCCACAGGTTCTCTTTTTTTTTTTTTTCAATGAGAAATCTTGTCATATCTCGATTGTGATGATGAATTCAAATATACGCCCATCGAATGAATCATTAGAATTACTCTGGTATCGTCAAGATCATATTTTGAAACGTGTATTTAAATTTGTTACATTTTTTATATGTTCTATCTAAATTCTTTATAACTACAAATTGGTTACAAAGTATAAATATGCCAGAAAAGTCAAGTTGGGGGAAGGAAGTAGTTCAAGTTGAGTTGCTTGAATTGAGGATATTGTACTTTTTTAGATAGAGGACTTTTTAACAACATAAAATTTTTTCTGTAGATTATTAAGACATAATTGGATTTGGCTTTACAGCATTAAAATAATACGTCCAAGTACGTTGTTTAGAAAAAAATCTGGATAAAATTTCTTTTAAGTATAAACTTTTAGGAACCTATTCTGTCGCACAAAAAGTAGTATATTCAGAAATTTTATGTTCATAATTTATTTAAAATTAAATATTTCAGTATACATCGAGGAATAATTATTAGTAATTTTAAAGTTCATGATAGTCTAAGTCTATATCATCAGAATTGTACTTTTTATAAAATTTTTTGGTAATTTTTCATTTATTTTTAATATTTATCGGAGAATAATTATTAATAATTTTGATAATCAAGATAGCTAAAATCTGTATCTTCTGAATTGTACTTTCATATAAATTTTCTAATTTTACACGTATTTGTGGTTTAAATTTTAATATACATCGGGGAGTAATTATTAGTAATTTTGAAGTCCACGATAATTAATGGCTGGCACATGCAGTGTATACCATATAATTAAAGTTGCTTCACCCACAGGTTCTCTTTTTTTTTTTCAATGAGAAATCTTGTCATATCTCGATTGTGATGATGAATTCAAATATACGCCCATCGAATGAATCATTAGAATTACTCTGGTATCGTCAAGATCATATTTTGAAACGTGTATTTAAATTTGCAAAATTTTTATATGTTCTATCTCAATTCCATTTTCGGATGATTAAAAGTTTGAAAATATTCGTATATCCTCATGGCAGATAGATTTGTTACAAAATATAAATTATTTTATGCCCGAAAGATCAAGTTTAAACAATTTTATATTAGCAAAACAAGTTTTAAAAAAGAATCAAAGTAATACTCGTATATCCTCATGGTAGATAGATTGGTTACAAAATAGAAATTATTTTATGTCAGAAAGATGTTTAAACAACTTAATATTAGTAAAGCAAGGTTTAAAAAAAACAAAGTAAAATTCATATGTCCTCATTCGTATATCCTCAAAGTGTTCGTATATCTTCGTGGTAGATTGATTGGTTACAAAATATAAATATGTCAGAAAAGTCAAGTTTGAACAAATTAATATTAGCAAAGCAAGGTTTAAAGAACAAAGGTAAAATAGACATTTTTAATATCTGTGTACTTCATATCTCACTTAAATATACCACATGCAGCTCACTGGCGGGCAATGCGGAGAGGATATTGAACTTTTTGGATAGAGGACTTTTAATAACATAAAAACTTCCTACAGATTATTAAGAAATAATTGGATTTGGCCTTGCAGTTTTAAAATAGCACATACAAGCAATTAAGTTGTCTAGAAAGAATCTGCTTAAGCGTAATTTTTAGGAACTTATTGTATCAGGCAAAAAGTGGTATATTCAGAAATTTTATATTCATATTTTATTCGAAATTAAATATTCTTGTATATATTGAGAGATAATTATTTTTTATTATGGAGTTCATGATTGCTACAGTTTGTATAATCAAAAATGTATTTTTTTATTACTTTTTGTTACTTTTTGATATAATAAGTATTTGAGGTTTAATTTTTAATATACACCGGAAAATAATTATTAGCAGTTTTGAAATCAGCTATAGCTAAAGTATGTATCATCAAAATTGTACTTTCATATAAATCTTTGGTAATTTTATATGTATTTGTGGTTTAATTTTTATTATACGATGGAGAATAATTATTAGTAATTTTGAAATTCACGATAGCTAAAGTCTATCAAAGATTGAAAGAATAAGAATTGTACTTTCCTATTATTTTTGGTGATTCTTCAACTATTTGGGGTTTAATCTTTAGTTAAAGGTAAAAACGTCGTCATTTAAATCTAATCTATTTCCTTTTGAGCATCACTGCCTTGCAATTTGAGAACCATTTATATTTAGAATGAAAATTCACAGGTGAATTAAAACATACTAAAATGAAAGCAACAGTTTTAGTAGTAAGCTTTTTCATGATATAGATAGAAAAATACTGTCCATTTATCTTTTTGTTATATGTGGAGTTCGTGTTCCATTTATGTATGCCACAAACAGCGCACTGACGGGCCAAGAGTGAAGGACATCGCCTTCGGTCGGGGGGCAGGGCGTTTATGTTGGCAAGTTAGTTCTAATCTTGTATTTATGCAAATATTTCCAACCTTAAATTTACATCTGAAACCGACGTAATATGCTGAAAGCATATAATTGGTTGTGATGTCGGGCACTGATGTATAAAGCCTATAAAATGTGTGGGATTTAAAGAGAGAAAGAAATGGTGAGACGGCAGTCTGGTTGGTTATAAGCAACATGATATAATCATATTTAAGTTAAAAACCTAGATGTTTTTGTGAGTTTTATCTTTTATTATGTATACATAAAATATTAATTTTTTTGCATTTACGTGTCATATAGGGAAAGAGTGTGAAGTGCATTACTAGGTATCTCAGTACCAGGAGAAATCCAAACACCAGTCTGGACGATTCTATGTTCTGGAAATACGTTCTATGTTCTATGTACACTTAAACGATTTGTAATGATATGGAAATGTTTCGTTAAAGATGTTTTCCAGATATGGCAAATGCTTTGCGATAGATCTGAGCTTTCTCATAGACTCTTCATTTCATATACTGACGCAGAACAAAGGATCTTACGAAAATGGAACTAGCAGATATGGATCTGGCTTATAAGGAGGCGGAGAAGATATGACAATCCTATATATGCACAACTATATCCGACGATGCGCATTTCTAACAGGGGCTCTCTCCATAAAGTCATCATGAATCGTGAAAGAATGACATGGACTCTGGACATGAAGGAAACTGTTCCAGATCTGGTACAAAACATCCAATTATTACTAAGCAAGTTATAGCCTACATACGGCGGTCGGGATGTTTCTATATAAAATGGCATATCCGAAGCTCGCCTTTGTTACTGTTGACCAATTCACTTTAGTTGATGTAGGATATTGATTATTGGCTTAAGTGATATATAATTTCTGGTATTTTCTGTATGCACCATCATGTCAAGAAAGCATTTCCGATCCTGCATTGATATCTGATTCCCAGTCATCTACATATAGTCTAGAAGTTCGGTGTACCTGGTGCTTCCTAGAAATTTTTAAAGCTGCTGCCGAAACTGTATAACAACAGAAATTTCTAAAAATATAGGGTGATTATAATTAAAGTCCCACTTTCTAAATGCTGTAAAAAAAGAACCACTCTCACAATGGGTTCAAATTTGAACTGGAGATATTTGAAGAAGGGATAAACGGTACGACATCACAAAAGTTCCAAAGTGTATTAATAGAGGGCACTGTAAGCGACATAAAGAAAATGGTCTGCCAGTGATATTTTGAATCGAAATTACAATGTATTTCGCATGAGTTTCACATTAAACCAAATGTAGTGTTGAATGTGCTTGATTGTTTCGGTTTTTTGACGGAAAAATGACTTCCAAGTCATTCAACACTTGTGACGCTGTTAGTAGAAAGCCCATCCACCACGGAAAAATTAGGGAATATTTTTTATGGCATACTGATTCCCCTTCTTCAAGTATCTTCAGTTCAAATGTGAACTCAATGTGACGAGTGTTCCTTTTTTTACAGCATTTTGAAAGTGGGACTTTAATTATAATTACCCTGTATATTAATTTTTTTTTTCATAACAATAATTCATGAACTATATATAAAACTATTAAACTGCTATTGCGAAAAGTAAGGCAATAAATTCCTTATTTAATAAGATTAAAGAAACAAAAGCCTATTTAACCTTGACCTTTGAAATTTAATTCCACCTCGATAGTAAATGCCACTGCAGAAATAGACTATCTGCATACCGCAGCATTTCATAGTACTACAGTTTATGTTCAGCAATAAAATTTTACAGCCCTTAAATGCAGGACATCTGAAATTAATTTTGGGTTCCAAGACGGGGAACATTTCGTTTAATTTTCCATTTATAATATATACCGGAATATTAGAATGTGCTTCCATAGCATCGTTGTCAGCGCGTAACTCTATGAATTATTCATAAACTGTTATTTTCGGCAGTTTGGACAAATTGCCTGGAAAATTTCGAGGTGCATTTGCAGGTATCGATTTCTGGATTTCTTAAACATTTTCCCAGCAGAGAGATCTTATAATACATAAAAGAAAAGAATAAAAATGTAATAATTTTTTTAATTACTTTTTTTCTACTTATTGCAAAATTTGTTAATGACCCATATATAATGATCTAATTTAATTTTGTATAGGAAAATACTTTTTGTAGGATATAAATTCAGCATTTACTTGCACTAAAGATTCGAACGAAGAGATAGAAAATATGACAGATTTTCAAGAAAACAATAATAAGTGTAAATTAAAATTGTTTTTTATATTAAGTAGTTTATTGGTTTTTACAGAATTAACTGGTATTTAATTCCTGATATTTTCTGTATACACTATCAGGAGCCTGAATGGCCGAGTCTGTAGTGCTCTGGCGTTCAGTACCCACAGGTTTCGGTTTCTGTGTCTCTGCGGTGCCATGGATGTTTGTAGTCGTTCGGAATCCGCCTTAAGCCGTAGATCCCGGTCTTTTATGATTGTAGAGAGAATCACGGTGCTCAATCTGACTTCTCACCCCCATCATTCCCAAACAGTATAGGGACAACTCAGCTCTAGTATTGTGATATGGTGTGTTGTAGTAATAATACACTATTATGTCAGGAAAGCATTTCCGACCCTACATTACTATCTGATTCTTAGTCTTCTAGATATAATCTAGTTTAATGTACCTTGTACTTCCTAGATATTTGTAAAGCTGGTGCTGAGACTGTATAACATCAGTAATTTCTAAAAATATATTAATGTATTTTTCATCACAATAATTCATGGGCAATATTCAAAACTATTAAACTGGTAGTGCGAGAAGAAAGGCAATAAATTCCTTATTTATTAAGATTAAAAAAAACAACCTTAATCATTGAAACTTAATTCCACCTTCAGAGGAAATAAAATACCACTGCAGAAATGAACTATCTGCATACCACAGCATTTTATAGTACGCCGGTTTACCTTCAGCAATAAAATTTTACAGCTCTCAAATGCCGACATCTGAAATTAATTCTTGGTTCCAAGACGGGGACATTTTGTTTAATTTTCCATTTATAATATACTACACTGGAAATTAGAATGTGCTTCCATAGCATCGTTGTCAGTGCGTAACTCTATGAATTATTTATAAAGTGTTATTTTCGGCAGTTTGGATAAATTGCCTGGAAAATTTCGAGGTGCATTTGCAGGTATCGATTTCCGGATTTCATAAACACTTTCCCCAACCCGAGATCTTATAATACATAAAAAGGAAAATGAATAAAAATGTAATAATGTTTTAAATTACTTTTATTTCTTATTGCAAAATTTGTTAATGGGCCTTATATAATGATCTAATTTAATTTTGTATAGAGAAAATACTTTTGGTAGGATATAAATTCAGTGTTTATTTGCATTAAATATTTTACAGTCCATCTCCGTTTTCAATTTAAATATCGAAATATTAATGTTCATATCGAAAACACGAACGTAAAAATTTCAATAATGTTTTATGTCACATGTTATTACAATAGGGGAATTTTAAGTTCTTGAATCGTAAAACTTTAAATAGTTTGTTTAAAGTAAATTGTAAAGTAATAGAAATATCAAAGAATTAATCATAAAAATTGCAAAGAAACAATTTTTTTAGTTATTCTAATAAACAGAGGTTATGTTATGAAATTATAGAAAATACAATAATTCTCTAAGTAATAATAATAATTCTATATGGTAATAGAATAATAATAATAATAATAAGAAGAATTGTGTAATATAATGTATTTCTATAAGTCCAAATATAGAAAATGTTATTACTATATACATTTTTTATCTAGGGTCCTTTCCCACCTGCACCACTTAAATACTGCATTACTATCTGATTCCCAATCAAGTTATGTTTAGAAGTTTAGTGTACCTGGTACTACCTAGATATTTTTAAAGCTGGCGCTGAACACTGTATAACAACAGAAATTTTTAAAAATACAGGTGATTGTAAATAAAGTTACTGTACTTTCAAAATGCTTTAAAAAAGAACCACTCGTCACAAGGAGTTCAAATTTGAACTGAAGATACCTGAAGAAGGGCAAAACGGTGGTGAATCAAAAAAAAATTCCAAGGTATATTAATAGTAAGCGGCATAAAGAAAGTGAATTCGGCTTCCAGTGATATTTTGAATCGAAAATACAACTTATTTGGCATGAGTTGCACATTAAACCAACTGTAGTGTTCAATGGGTTTGATTGTTTCGGTTTTTGATGAAAAAAAAAAATGATTTCCAAGCCATTCAACACTTGTGGCATTTTTAGTGGAAAGCTCATCCACCACAGCAAGGTCATACCAAATTAGATGGGAAAAATCGGTGAACTTTTTTTTTATGCCATGGGTTTCTTCCTTCTTCAGTTCTCTTCATTTCAAATTTGAACTCATTGTGACGAGTGTTTCTTTTTTTTTTACACTTTTGAAAGTGGGGCTTTAATTATAATTACCCTGTATATAATGCTTTTTTCATCACAATAATTCATGAACTATATGTAAAACTTAAAGTTCCAGTGCGAAAAGTAAGGCAATAAATTCCTTATTTATAAGATTAAAGAAACAAAAGCCTATTTAACCTTGACCTTTGAAATTTAATTCCACCTCGATAGAAATGCCACTGCAGAAATAGACTATCTGCATACCACAGCATTTTATAGTAAGGCCTGTTTATGTTCAGCAATAAAATTTTACAGCTCTCAAATGCGGACATCTGAAATTAATTCCGGGTTCCAAGACGGGGACATTTCGTTTAATTTTCCATTTATAATATACACCGGAAATTAGAATGTGGTTCCATAGCATCGTCGTCAGTGCGTAACTCTATGAATTATTCATAAAGTGTTATTTTCGGCAGTTTGAACAAATTGCCTGGAAAATTTCGAGGTGCATTTGCAGGTATCGATTTCTGGATTTCATAAACATTTTCCCAACAAAAGGAAAGATCTTATAATACATAAAAAGGAAAGAATAAAAATGTAATAATATTTTTAAATTACTTTCGTTTCTTATTGAAAAATTTGTTAATGGGCTATATATATAACGATCTAATTTAATTTTGTATATAAAAATACTTTTGGTATATAAATTCAGTGTTTATTTGCGTTAAATATTTTACAGTTCATCTCTGTTTTCAATTTAAACATCGGAATATTAATATTAATAGTAAAAATTAATATTAAAACACGAGCATTAAAATTTCACTATTATTTTCTACCGCATGTTACTATTAAATGGGATTTAAAGTAATTTTGAATAGTAAAACTTTACTTTTTAGTATGTTTTAAAGCAATTTATAATGCAATAAAAATAGTCAAAAACTATTCATGAAAACTGCTGAGAAATTATCTTAATTTTATTATTCTAATAAAGGGTGCATTTTATTTTATTTTCTTATCGCATTATTTGTTTCTGTGCTATTTGATTTAACTATCATAACATATTTCTCAGAAATGTGTATATATTGGCCTACAGTTATTTGTAGGATTTTAAATGCACCCTGACTTCCAAAATTTAGAGAACCACTGTATTAGGCGAATAAAAAGGTCGATTCCTGGTCTGCGGCAACGCGGGCCACTGGTGAGCTGAGGTTCAATAAGCTAGTGGCTTTGTTGTAAACACTGTTTCAAAAGACTGGGAGACATGACGTTTGGGATGTTTTGCATCTTGTTACGTTAGTCAGATTGCTACTACTACTACACCACACCACACCACATCACTGTGTGCCTAGAGCTGATTCGCCCCTTTACAGATTGGGAATGATGTGGGTGAAAAGTCTAATTGGCCTCTGTGACTATCTGCGTTTATATGGTTTGGTTCGTTACTCTATGGCCATTTTGTGCACATTTTAGACTAATTAGACCGGGGCCTACAGTTTAACGGGGATTCCGAACCACTCACAATCATGCATGCCACCGCCAGGATTCGAGCTTGAAGCCTGTGGTAACAATGGTCAAAGCGCAAGCCAATTGGCCATCAAGGCCGCCTACGGTTATATGAGACTTGGACCTACGGCTTAAAGTGGATTTGGAACCACTATAATCGTTTGCAGGACGACTATCTGATGGGAGTTTTCTGGGTTTTCTCCCATACGATACGCAAATGCGGGATAAGTCTTGCCGGAAGGTACTGCCCTCCTTCTTCAGCGACAAAGAGCCAAGTCAGATTTCTACTTATGGCCACTCCATCACAATAAAAGCTGCCTACTTTTTCCCTCTATCTAAGAGACCACTAGGGTTCTTGGACTTGCTCTACAGTTGTTCACTTGTCTACCAAGTGGGATAAGAAAAAAAAGACAAATAAAAGAGGATTGGCATAAAAAAAAAAGTAATGCGTCAGGAAAACTAATCAATCACACAGGAAAAAGAACAACTTCTTCTTGTTGTTTCTTTTAGCAACCTACTGTTAAACCATTGATAAACATGACTTCGTCATCAGAGAAATATTCATAAATGGAAGTAGAACAGCTATTTCCATTCATGCATTGTATCGCTGAGCCGTTTAATGCGCCATAGGGATTATTATGTATGTTTGTGATACTTCAGATGTATTTATATGTATGTAGTCGATTCCGATAAATAACAGAAGGTTGTTAAATGCTCTAAGTATTCAAAAATATGTTTAGATCTTACATTCTTTTGATTTCTCTATACCTTTCAATAGCGGTGCAGAAAAAAGTTGAAGTGATACCGTCGAACTTTTTTTCTGTAAACGTTTATAAAAATGAGGAAAGAAAAATTCATTTTTTATATTTTTCAAATGCTAATAAATTCATCAATTCATCAATGGCGGCATTGCTACAAGTTCAATGTTTTTTTCAGAAACGAGAAGACTCGATGATAATTGTGACAAATTCTGTAATGCGTCTCGAATCGGTAGTCAGGATTTCCTGGTGGGAGTTTTCCATGTTTTCTACCAAACGTCACACAAATGTGGACATTTATCCCAAAAAGTCCTTCCTGTAGGTAATCTCCCCTCACCATTCATTTAGGAGCTGTTCATTTTTAAACACAAAAGTTACATTTGCCTTGTTGTGACTAATTCCTCAGTGTCTGGCAGCGCGGGACGCAAACCCCATGCCTGATAACTCATGGATAGAGGAAAAGGGGACAGCTTCTGTTATGATGGAACACCCGTAAGTAGAAGTCGGATGTGGCTCTGAAGAAGCAGGGTAGTGCCTTCTGCAGGACTTTTAGGGGAACTACTACGCCGCATGTGCGTATCGTATGGGAGATAATTCGGAAAAATCCATCCAGGTAATCTGACTAATGAAGTAAGATGCTGAACATCACAAACGCCATATTTTTTTTCTCGTTTTCGAGCTAGTGTCTACAACAATGCAGCCAACGGATTGGACCTCAACCTTAATGCTCACAAGAGACGCCCGTTACCACTCAGCCACGAGTCGGGGTGCATTTGTGTTTAAAAACTATGCCTTTACTTCATTTTTTTGTACTCATATTTTAATTAAATGAATTATTGTCTTCCAGTGCATATAACTAATTTCAGTTTTCGTTAAATCTTCCTATTTTCTCCCCAATTGATCTATGTTTTACATTTTTTTTTTTCGCCAAACCAGAAGCTATTTTATTTAATGGTGGCACAGTAAAAAAATTCTAATTTTACAAAAAATTTTTTAATTTTACAAGGTCAAATATATTAACACCAAAACAAATCACACCTTAGAGCAGTTTAATGATTGATTTAATAACACCTTTAATAAGAATTTTACTATTAATGGACGAATATCTTATAAAATAAGTGAAATTTGAAATTATTTTCATTATGCCCTTTTTCTTTCAAAAGTATAAAGGACTTTTTCTTTCAAAAGTCCGAAAAGGAACTATAAAATGGAGGATGGACATCGTAGAGTGGAGTGAAGGGAAGAAAAAAAGAAACGGGTTCTCCGGAGCTTGAAGGATATAATTGGCTGAAATTAAAAACAAAGATAAATTCACATTTTAATAAAGAAAAATACATTTTTGCAAAAAAAAATACAATATACAGTGCAAGACAAAAATACACTACAAAGGAAATTGAAGATATATTAACATAAAATATCAAATATATTAGCATAAAAATATAAAGCAGTTTAATGACTGGTTTGACAATACCTTTAATAAGAATTTTACTGTTAATAGACGAATATTTTATAAAAATAAATACAATTTGAAATTATTTTAATTATATCCCTTTTCTTGCAAATTATAGATTTAACAAACATGCAGTTTTTATATTTATTTAAGTCTGCTAATTTTATTGTATCCATATAAAAGTAAATGAGTAATATATTATTTTAATCCATTTATTACAATAATAATTTCAGTACTACTGTTAAAATATTATAACTGCATTCCCTAATTTTTTGATCTCCGATTCTAGAGTCATTAATCTTTGTCTGAATGATTTATCATTTGACACGAAAAATGGTGTTTGAGATTAGAAGAACCTTTGAAACAAATCCTAAAATTCAACATCAAATCCCTTGAGTAAGATTCTTCTTTCAAAAAAAAAAAAAAAAGCATATCATTGCAACAAAAATAAATAAATTATGGCAGAAATCTGGCAAGTAGAATAATTACACGCTGAAGAAATCACAAAGTAGAATGAGAAGTGCTAAAAACGAAAGCTGTGATTTTTCTTGGCACTGCTCGAGTCACGTGACAGCATGAAAAAAAACACATTTTATAAAATGTATCCGAAAAGATATTTAAAGGGAAAACAAGATTTTTTTACACCACTAGAGTTTTAAATTGCTTGTAAATAATGAAGGTTTCTGATTTTTTTTCTGTAAAATTGAATATATAAATATAATAGGTCAAAATAACAAGACATTTTAAATTTTTTTTAGTGCCCAATTACATCTTGTCAGTTTTGCGTGTGGTTAATTCTGTGGTAAAATTAGATTCTTTTTCGTTTGAACAGTTTTAAATCAATTTATATAATATTTTTTTTCAGTACCAACTAAAACTTGTCAGTTTTGAGTGTGGTTAATTATGTGGTAAAATTAGATTCTTTTTCGTTTGTACAGTTTTAAATCAATTTATATAATATTTTATCAGTACCAACTAAAACTTGTCAGTTTTGAGTGTGGTTAATTATGTGGTAAAAATTAGATTCTTTTTCGTTTGTACTGTTTTAAATCAATTTATATAATATTTTTTCAGTACCAACTAAAACTTGTCAGTTTTGAGTGTGGTTAATTCTGTGGTAAAATTAGATTCTTTTTCGTTTGAACAGTTTTAAATCAATTTATATAATATTTTTTCAGTACCAACTAAAACTTGTCAGTTTTGAGTGTGGTTAATTTGTGGTAAAATTAGATTCTTTTTCGTTTGAACAGTTTTTAAATCAATTTATATAATATTTTTCAGTACCAACTAAAACTTGTCAGTTTTGAGTGTGGTTAATTATGTGGTAAAATTAGATTCTTTTTCGTTTGTACAGTTTTAAATCAATTTATATAATATTTTTCAGTGCCAACTAAAACTTGTCAGTTTTGCGTGTGGTTAATTCTGTGGTAAAAATTAGATTCCTTTTCGTTTGAACAGTTTTAAATCAATTTATATAATATTTTTCAGTGCCAACTAAAACTTGTCAGTTTTGCGTGTGGTTAATTATGTGGTAAAATTAGATTCTTTTTCGTTTGAACAGTTTTAAATCAATTTATATAATATTTTTCAGTACCAACTAAAACTTGTCAGTTTTGAGTGTGGTTAATTATGTGGTAAAATTAGATTCTTTTTCGTTTGTACAGTTTTAAATCAATTTATATAATATTTTTTCAGTGCCAACTAAAACTTGTCAGTTTTGCGTGTGGTTAATTCTGTGGTAAAATTAGATTCCTTTTCGTTTGAACAGTTTTAAATCAATTTATATAATATTTTTCAGTGCCAACTAAAAACTTGTCAGTTTTGCGTGTGGTTAATTCTGTGGTAAAATTAGATTCCTTTTCGTTTGAACAGTTTTTAAATCAATTTATATAATATTTTTTTCAGTGCCAACTAAAACTTGTCAGTTTTGAGTGTGGTTAATTATGTGACAAAATTAGATTATCTTTTCTCTAGAACAATTTTAAATCAATCTTTATAATATTTTTTTCAGTGCCAATTAAATCTTGTCAGCATTGCGTGTGATTAATTCTGTGGTAAAATTAGATTATTATTTAGTTTGAACAGTTTTAAATCAACCTACATAATACTTTTTTCCGCATTCTGTTGTTTGTTAGTAAATGGTTTTTATTTTATTTATTAGAAAAAGATTCGTGAAAGTAACGGTGTATAATCTTTTATAAAATGAAATTGCTATTTTAATAGTTATTCGGACTGAATTTTATTATTCTAAACTTACGTTATCATTATATGGTTAACGATGCAAAAATTAACCATGTATATTGTTAAATTCTAACTGAATTACATTTGTGTAAATTGAAAAAAAAAAAAAAAAAAAAAACGAAGACATTGCACACCATTTTAACGTAAAACTAATTTAAATTTGAATTAAAATAATTTTGAAAATCGTTAAAATGCTTTTTTATAATGAATTTATTGCTCTATTAAAACCAAAACCAAATGACGCTAATTCATTAATTATAATAAATTTAATCATAAAATTAAAATTGAAGAAAGAGTACTCAAACTAAACTTAAATATATATTAAATGTAATTAAAGGCCAAATAATTGCGATCCTCAGTGAGAATTGCAGCTAATTTCAGGGTAAACAACTCTACGACAAGTGTACTACTACACCTACACCTCCCAACATCACTGTGCCTAGAACTGAAATAAATCACTGTGCCCTCCTGAAATGCCCCCCCCTGTTTGGGAATGATGTGAGTGAAATTGAATAGACATACGATGAAGGCGGGAAAATTTTCACCAAATTCTCTTTTGGCTTTACACGGACTGAACAATGAGGAAAAATGTTTCTAAAAAATCACGAAAAGTAAAAGAATTCGAAAACAAAAAAAAAAAAGAAAAAAACGTATCATATGCGAGAATACATAGAAATATAAAAATACATTAAGCAAACTCTGGAAAATTTATAAAACAAAGCAATACAATAAACACATCATTAAAGAATATGTAAGCGGAATTAGTATTCAGTAAAGCAATTAAAGTGTATAGAAAGCATAATTAAAAAAGAGTAACATCTAATAAAGAAGAGTAAGAATTAGTCGTTAGAAACAGATGCTGCAAAATTATGAATGATGGAGGTATAGAGTAAACAATGTAGATATTCCAGATCCGTAATTGTTATATTTTCATTTTCTGTAGAAGTGAACATTAATTTAATGAAAATGTCAAGACAATGTAGCCAAAGGAGCATTGAATTAATGAAAATGGTTATAGTGCGTGCTGAAGATGGAAAATTTATACTAGAAATATCGGAGATTTTTTTGATAGAAAGCATTTCCGAATACATGACATCGTAAAATGTTTCAAAACCAATATTCAGGAGGAAAATTAACCTAAACAAGACAGTACACAATAAGAATTTAACCGAAGTACATAAGCAATATTTCTATTCTTAGGATATCGAAATTAGTTATTGTTGCTGAAAATGAATTGAGGGAAAATTAGCTCAATAACTATAAGAAATGCATTCATAACACAAATAATCAGCATAAGGAAGTAAAGCCAGACAAAAGCTTTTCATAAGCAAGCGAAATCAGACCATAAGGCTTAAAATTTCAAAGGAGTATGAAGACAAGGATTTTCTTATTGGAAAGCGTGTTATTTACCGACTAGAGCAAATTCAACATTTTTGAATTAGTAGTAGTACTGTAGATCAGGAAACTACGGCCCGTGGGCCAAATTCGGCCCGCCAGTGTTATCCATCTGACCCACGACAACGAATAGGTATGTTGCTGTAATAAGTTGGATAAAAAAAACCACAGAATGATAATAACTCGGTTTTACTGACTTGCCAGGTAAAAAGCTTAATGACAAGCATAATACGCAGAAAATTTAACTGAAGCATAACAACTAAGAAATAATTGAAATGAATCCCACTAACATTATAAACTAGTGAACAACACGCGGTTACCCTCGATAGTTATATTGGGGTAAAGAGTATCGCATATGTTTGAAATGTATATATCCTGAATCAAACATATGATTTTTATCCTGAAAATCCCTCAGGAACGGAAAAGCTAAATTAGCGCGAATGAAACAGCTGGCTATCCACTTGTAAAAAAATACTAATGAGATTTGTGTAATTGTATAGATAATGGCGGAAAAATTAAAACGGTTTTGGCCCTCGGAACTTACTGGAGTAAACAGTATGGCCCTAAGGCTGGAAAATTTGGAGACCCCTGCTGTAGATGTTTGACAAATAACCAATGTTTAATATTGTCATACCAACTACTAATTTTGACGACGCATACAAACTAAGTAGATCAACGATCTTCAGTTGTTATTATTCTAAAAAAGATTAAAAAGAGATAAGATTTCTGGTTTTTAATGATCAATTCGGCAACAGAAGAAATAATAGACAACTTAAATATCCTATCCTCAGTTTGGCCTATTGCAATAGTATAATATAGTATATTGAAATAGTAAAAACTGTTGAAAACATATCTAATTATGTTTCTTATCAAATTTAGTTAATTCGAACATCTTTTATGTCCAAGTTAGGCTTGGAGTGACTGTATATATTTGACAAATAATGAATGTTTAATAATGTCACACCAACTTCAAACATAAGAATTTTTGACGACGCATACCAACTAAGTAGATCAACGATCTTCAGTTGTTATTATTCTAAAAAAGATTAAAAAAGAAGATAAGATTTCTGGTTTTTAATGATCAATCCGGCAGAAGAAATAATCGACAACTTAAATATCTATCCTCAGTTTGCGCGAGGCTTCTCTGTTATTAGATAATTTTTAACCTCACGGAGATGGTTATCAAAAGATTACATGTGTTAGCCTCAGTCCTTATACCATCGTTTAATTGCCGCTCATCTTTTGCAGGTTTAACAAGCAAAGGATTGGATTTTCTGTTTGCTCGTCCTCCGAGGTGTTAGCTTCTTATGTATTAGAGCTGTTCTAAATGATACTGCTACAGCACAAATCAAAGTCAAACGTCATTGGAAAATTGCAGGTTTACACTAGAAGTTAGGCCAACACGTTCCTGCAATAAAAGGCAGTTTCTTCGAATGAGGTAGTTTTTAATTATATGTAGATGAAGGTAAGCGGATATGATAATGAAGAGTGATAAGCCAAGACTGTCATTTAAGATAAGTTGAACTTTGTATTAAACAAACGGTCATTTTAGTGATTAGGAGACTATCACGGAAAGATAGTAATTCTCGACGGGAAAAGTTTTCGCTTTTCAATTTGAAATACTGAGATTAGAATTTTGACAAGTATAATTATTCATTCTTATTTTTTTTTTTTTTGTTTTTGTGCGGAATTATGGTAATCCGTCGATATGAAAAGATACAATAACCGTTTTGATTTTTTTAAACAGAAGATTTGCGTGCCCCGATATGATATGCAAGCATGCAAGTCTGTTAATCAGTTGTATGCTAAGTCTGTAAGAAGATTCTTTGTTCAGTATCTGCTTCAGTGCCAGGAAATCGTAAGATTAAAGGAAGTCGTTACTATACTCATTTAAAAAAGACTTCCTGGTTTTTTTAATTATTATTATTATTTCTAATTTTATGTTTTAAATTGAGGAAAATTGTTACTTCTTGTGACTTGTATTTATCACCTTGGGAGGTTAAAAAATGTGTGCAATGTCAATCAAGTTGAATTGCAAAATGTGTGAAAAAATATATATAATTGCTCCAAGAATTTCTGAAAAACCACTGAACAGTGACTAAAAACCTGTTGGATTTTCAACAAGTGCAGATAGAATTTCGTAATTTTTATCACCTGAAGTTCAACTAAAGTTCAAATGGGGGCCTGACGGCCGGGTAGCTTGCTCTCAGTACCACAGGTTTCTTATTCGAGTCCCGGCGGTGCAATGGATGTTTGTTGTGGTTCGGAATCCACTTTTAACCGTAGGCCCCGATCTAACAGGATCGTAGAGAGTTCGTGGGTTTTGTTACTCCACGTCCGTAACTTATCTTCAAGCTACACGCACCTCCTGGGTAGTGCTAAGTGAGTAACGTCAGTGTGGCGCTTGCCTCAAGGCATCAAGACAACTGTCTAAGTGTTTGCCAGCTGCATTAGAAGAAAAAAGTTCAACCAAAGTACTTTTGAAAATTTCCTTAACTATTTCACAATAACAAATCTAACTCTTTTGTTAAGACTATTGCTGCCTTAGTGTTTTTCTAATTTGAAATGCGACGTATATGCGAAATGTATTTCTTAAAATCATCTTAAGCCGTCGATATGAACAGATACAATAACCGTGTCGGTATGATGTTGATTTTTTCTAAATCGAAAATTTGCCGTTTGTCGGTATGATATGCAAGCATGCAAGTCAATCTGTTAATGGGAAGAAGCTAGCTTCTTTGCTCAGGAATCTGCTTTAGTGCCAGGGAAATAGTAAGATTAAAGGAAGTCGTTACTAAACTCATTTAAAAAAGACTTCCTGATTTTTTTAATTATTATTATTTATTTTTTTAATTTTTATGTTTCAAACTGAGGAAAATTGTTACTTCTGTCTGGCCTGTATTTAACGTCTTGAAAGGTTAAAAAATATGTGCAATGTCAATCAAGTTGAATTACAAAAATGTGTTAAAAAATATATATAATTACTCCTTGAATTTCTGAGAAACCACTGAACAGTGACTAAAAACCTGTTGGATTTTTGCAAGTGCAGATAGAATTTTGTAATATTTATCACCTTAAACTCACCTAAAGTACTTTGTCTTTACTATTGGAAATTTCCTTAATTTTTCACAATAACAGTTCTAACTTCTTTTGTTACCTTACCTTTATTATTTCCACCTTAGTGTTTTCAAATTTGAAAAAGCGACCTTCGGGATAGCGACCTTCAATAGAAAAGGGAGGCCTTAGCATTAATATCTTTTAAACAAAGAAATAACAAATTTTAAAAATATAATCTGCTTGTTGATAATATTATGACAGCAAAGTAAAAATCATTAAAGTTCACTGAATTTAAAATAAATTCTATTTGTATAAACATAAATTTATATGATATGATGGTGTTCCTAAAGTTTTATGCATTTTTTGTGGCATAACAATTTGCAGAATTATATTCGATGTTTGTATAATAATTTAAATCAACTTAAATCTGTATCACAAATAAATTTTTATTTTCAGTTTAGGATTTGATCAACCACAATCCATTGCTAATTAATTTAATAATAGTCTTTCAGAAAGTATTCTGATGTTAACTGATAACAACAGAACTTAAATAAACAAAATAAAAAAATAATTAGCTGGTCTTATATACAGGTTTATATAAATTTAGAATTTAATTTAAATTAATTTGATTTTAAAATTTAGAACAAACACATAACAGCAATCTTAAAGTAATAAAACAGTAAAAAAAAAAAGCATCAATAAATCATATTCAAGCTATAATGTTTATCAGTTATCGTCCAAAACTGAAAAATAGAAAACTTTTTAAAAAATAAAAATATTGAATTCCAAACGATTTTATAAAAACGCACGTGAGAATTTAATAAAAAGAGCACGTGAAAGATGTTTAAATAAACCAATAAGAATAGCTCCAGAAAGATATTTAAATAAACCAATCAAATAGCTCGAGAAAAATTTAAATAAACCAATAAACGTAGCTCAATTAACCATCATAATAAAACTTATAATAAACAAAATTTATTTGGTGAAAACTAAAGAATAATCTATTAAAATTCTGAAATCAGAGGATTCAAAATGAAATACAAAGCACGTGAGTTAATATTAGCAAATAGTCTTAGCTGTACATATTTCATGTAAATTTTAAAACAAAATCACGTGAAAAATTAGTGTTTATTTTAAATAAAACTTTTAAATAAAATAAATTTATGTTCTTCCTACGTAATTTTTGTAAACGTCACGAAGTTCATACCGTAATAACATCATATTATCATATAATAATAACTTATTAATTATTTCAAAAATAATTCTGTATTTCAAAGTCACGAAGTATTTGGTAATGGATAGTCTGTTAGGATTTTTTTTCAAAACGTAATCCATTATCATAAAACTCTCTCTAAGTAATTACGAAATAATAGTTCCTAACCTGCGACCTAATTAGAAAAAAAAAGTCACTTTTGCATAAATACTATGTCGTGAAAGAAATTGAAAATTGTGAGGTTTTTTAGTTTCAGAATCGAAAATTATGTTCAATAAGAGTAATTATTAATAATTTTGAAAATCAAAGGTTATTACAGTGTGTAATTAAAATTCTCCAATATATATTTTTTTTAATTTTCTCATAGTTTTAAGAGAAATTTAATTTTCATCTAAAGACCACCATTTTTGTCTCATATTATTACAGTTTGAAAAAATACGTGTGTTAAGTGCACCACTTATACTAATTATAGGATAAATGTCATCGTCAGATAAATTCAACCATAATGATTTATAATAATAACTCTTAATTGAATATCAACAGCTTCTTTTGATAAAATATAGCAATTACCTAAAATATCATAAATTTTCCAATAACCAAAACAGAGATGTCTGTGACTGAGATAGAAATTGGCATCTATTTTAGCTCATTAAAAATCGTGTTTTCTTTTTAAAGCAGGTTTAAATATTCAGTACCATTTAGTTTTCAAAATATACACTCGCAGTTTAATGATGAAAGTGAATTATTTTAATCTTTATTATTCAAATCGTTGTTATTATCTCTAATTATCTATATCTGTTTAATTATCTACAACTATCTATCTATCTATATTTATATCGCTATCATTGTTAATTATCGTTATTATTGTCGTTAATTATCGTTAATTATTTCAATCTTTGATAAAAGAAATTATATTTAAATAATTCTAAATTCAATCATCAGTAGCATTTAGTTTTTAAAATATACACTAGCGGTTTAATGTAATTGATAAAAGTGAATTATTTTTAAATAATTCTAAATTTAATCATCAGTACCATTTAGTTTTTAAAATATACACTTGCAGTTAAATCAAAAAAGTGAATTATTTTAATCGTTATTATTATCTTTAATTATCTATATCGATATCGTTATTATTGTCGTTAATTAACGTTAATTATTTCAATCTTTTGATAAAATGAATTATATTTAAATAATTATAAATTTAATCTTCAGTACCATTTAGTTTTTAAAATAAACACTTGCGATTTAATATAATTGATAAACATGAATTATTTTTAAATAATTCTAAATTTAATCATTAGTAGTTTTAGTTTTTAAATATACAGTTACGGTTTAATGTAAGAGATTAATTTATTTTAATCGTTATTATTCAAATCGTTATTATTATCATTAATTATCTATACCGATATCTTTATTATCAATTATTATCATTATCGTTAATTATTGTTATTATCGTTTAATTATCCATATCGATATGTTTATTATCGATAATTGGCATCGTTATTATCGTTAATTATTTATATCGATATGGTAATTATGGAAAATTGTTATCGTTATTATCGTTAATTAATATAGATATATTTATTATCGATACGAATTGTTATCGTTAATCGTTATTATCGTTAATTTTTCAATCTCTGACAAATCTGAATTATTTTTAAATAATTTTGAATTTAATCATCAGTATCAATTAGTTGTTAAAATATACACTTGCGGTTTAATCTTTCGATAAAAGTGAATTATATTTAAATAATTAAAAATTTGATTCTATTTAATTAAATTCTATTTTTAAATAATTAAAAATTGATTGTCCGTTAATTTAAAATGAGTAGGAATGTTAAGATACGACATAGTAAAATAATGTATTTCTATAATAAAAAAAAATAATTAACTAAACATCAAAATTTCATGAGCAAGTTACTTAAAAAACTCTTCATTCTAAGGAATTTAAAAACTCTTTTGGCCATTAAATATACTGAATTTCACAATAACAAACTCAATATTTTAAAAAAAGTATCCATTTAAAGACCTGAAAAAAAAGATTGACTGAAAAATTGTCTTCTATTTTTGATACATTACAGCGCTGACAAGAAACTGATTAATTCATAAAATTTGAAAAATAACGTGACTGGACAATCTTCGTACTTACGTGTTCTTCCAACAAATTCAAGGGGGAGGGGGGTATTTTCCCTCCTCCCCCTCTGGCGGGTTCAATCGTTAATAATCCACCCACGACTGTGTCTCGATCGCATGCTTTTGTCAAATTATTCTGTTCTTAAAAGAAAAATAAAAAATATATAAAGAAAAAAAGAACATGACTTTGTGCAGCGTTTAACCTGTAGGAAATTGTAGTAATCTGTAAAGGGAACACGTATATATGAAATAATGGTTTATTGAAATAGCTGGCATTGGTACGCGATAAGTATTGGTTTTTAATTGGTTTAATTGGTTAAGTATTGGTTTTTTAATCGTGTTAAATATTAAAATATATGTATCTTTTATGTATATGTATGTATATAAAAGTTAGAAATATATAAAAATATGTATTTAAAAATATGTTTATTATAAATAGAAATGTATAATATAAAAATTCAATTGTATCTTGTTTATTATAAATAAAATATAATACAAAAAAACATATCTTGCTATTATCCTTTAGCACCTTTCAAAATAAAAGCCAAGTTTCTTTATTTATAAAATTCAATAGAAATTTGATTTCATATTTGTAGTTCATAACAAACGTTTTAAGATAGAAATTAAAGTATTTTTTAATTAACTAAAAATATAAAAAAACTTTATTTTTTGGTAAAATCGGAAAACTTCTATTTGAAGAACACAACTTTTATTGGTTATAGATTTCAAAAATTGATGAGATCACTGCTTTCACATCATTAAAAAATAAATGTCGGAAACGATGATTTTTTTTCACTGCAAAAGTATTTGTCAAATAACAAACCAGTGACATTTGCTTTTACTCGTTTATGTACACGTACAACTAAAGTATTAATTTAAACTTCGAATAATTTAATCTAAATTATCTTTGATAAAAAAATAACATTTTTTCGTTTCCAATGGCAAGTTTACAGGACAGCTGATATCATCAAAAATGTAAATAAAAAACAAGATGAAAACAAATGACACTAGTTAATCCATCCACTTTAAGTCTGGTAATCCAATAACGCTTCCATAAAAGAAACAGGAGACATTGCATAACAGGAAGCAAATGTTTCCTAAATGGTGAGACATGTCCATTTCTTCCTGGTTATCACACATAAAAATAAAGAGCCATGAGTCATTTTAAATCTGTGATGAAAGCCACTGATGATAATTAGGACAATCCACCTGCGTTCCATTGCAGAACTCAAGAAACTCATCAAGAGAGCCAGACAGAAAGCCGTGTTTGTAGAGGCGTTTTCCCGTATTTATTTTGTCAGATTTATGCCTGGGTGCACTACGAGGAGGTACATCTACGTTGCACTCAATTTTTATGTATAATAACGCCAACAGATTTTTGCATACCGTACGTTCACATAATACCGTAGGACGTTATCGAACTCTTGTATTTTTCAATGCGCATGCTCATAGGAAACAAATTTTATTATGCGCGCTTTTAAAAAGAGAATTCAAGTATAATCAGCATGGTTCAAGATCTAAAATGTCAATAATCTAGTATGTATAAAACATTTATTTTTATAAACATGCCTAAATTATCTTTGTTGAGCTTTTTAAATTATGAGGCTTTTACACCCCCTCAAAAAAAAAGTTCTAAATTACAAAGAATAAAAAAAAAAAGGTGTTTTTCTCTTTTAAATCGTTCTGACTTTCAACAAATATTCTGTTTTTCTTAAAAAATATTATTTATTTTAATGAATTTCGATTTTTTATGATTGATGTTAGTAAACATTCACAATTAAAAATTAAAAACAGCTAAATAGATACATCATAATATAACTACAACTAACGAAATTAATATTTTGTTGCTTAGATTTTTTTCATGTTAAAACTTCAAATTTTTTATGTAGTTAAAAAATCAACTCTATATATTTTTATTACCAGAAAAAATAATTAAATTAAATATTTCGATAAAATTTAGTTTAAAAATAAAAGACAATTTATTTTTCTTAACATAGCATAATTAAATTAGTGCCAAAAATCAAATTGTATTCATATATGTTATAAAATTATGTACCGCAGCTTTTAATGGAACATATGAATATCGATTTTTTTAAGCGATCTAATCATGCTCAGAACTTTTACCATATTGAACGAGATACACTTTTTAATGAATCATATCAGTCTCGTCTGTATCACAAACATTCATAATTAATAAATGAATACAACATAAATAATCAAATAACATGTATTAACTCTGCAACACAAAATAATGAAAGAATAATGTTCGTATATGTAAACATTCATAATTAATAAATTAATATTGCATAAATAATCAAATAACATGTAAAATTAACATGTATAACTACTGAAAGAATCAAGTTCGTATAAAAAGCATTCATAATTAATAAATTAATATACATAAATAATCAAATAACATGTAAAATTAACATCTGTAACAATACAAATAAATTAACTGAAAACAATTAAATAACGTATATATATAAACATTCATAAATTTCTTATTATGAATGTTTAGAATACATAATTATTCATAATTAATAAATAAAACAATCAAATACCATGTATTAACTCTGTAGCATAAATAACTACAAGAAAGAATAATGTTCATACATGTAAATATTTATAATTAATAAATGAATACAGCATAAATTAATCAAATAACATCAAAATTAACATATTAACTCTGTAATAACAAATGAAAGAATAATGTTCGTGCATAGGTAAACATTCATAATTAATAAATAAATACAGCATAAATAATCAAATAACATATAAAATTAACTATTAACTCTGTAACACAAATAACTACTAGAAGAATAATGTTCGATTAAGGTACCGCAAAACAATTTTAATGCAAACAAAGGCTTCATTTCCTGACATAAAATCTTTCATAGAATCTTTATATCACGGCATCTAATCATGCTCTGGAGATATATCGTTTAAACATATTTGCTCAAGACCATAAACGTCTGGGCCAAGAAAAACCCGAAGAAGTATATCAGCATTCGATATTTATGCATCACTAAAAATGTCCGGCAAGATTAATTAGTACCTAAGTAATTGTTTGTTGCTAGGTTAATTCATCTGAAGATAGTACATAATGGCAAAAAATAAACGAGAAAGAGACTTTATTTTATGTGCTGGCAATTAGTGTCTGGGCCCCGTACATGCATTGTTTAATTAATCCCAGGGGGTACCCAAAGGAACGATTAATAGCCAACGAATAAGAACTCAGCCAATCACACTTCTATCAACAGGTCTATATTTTATCTTCAGTGCGAATGAGAGCTGCCACGGTATTCCGGTATTCAGAAAAGAACCATTTTATCTGCTGCATTTTAAAGGCGATAGGAATTGAATTTAAATGGTCTTCATTTAATTATATGTTCTTCTATAAAGCGACTGATAAAAATGTTGAGGAATCAAAAATTATGTCATTGTGATTTTGACATAGTGTCCTTGATTTGACATTGTGATGTTGACAAAATTTAAATAGACCAAACGGTAGAATAAAAATACAAATGGCAGGGGAAAAAATATTTTTTGAATGTTTTTATCACTGGATTGAGATGAATGTAATTGTTTTTTTTTTTTTTTTTTTTTTTTTTTTTTACTGTGTTGAGACTTGAGACACAGGTTTTAAAACACAAGAATTTTTCACAAACATCACACACATACAATTGCCAATAATATGTAACACATTTAAGAATATATAATTATAGATTCATGGGAGGATTTCACTTCTGAAAGCCGAAAACCCGATACTCAGGTACGCGCAGGGTGCGTGAAAGATACTTCCTCTCCGTGTGAGAGTCTGTAGGCCAACACATACGCAGTTTTGCGTATAATATATTCCTCCCCCAGTTACAAAATTTATTTTATATCATTTTTTTCAAAAGTTTAAAATTTAAGAAAATTACAACATTATGAGTTATTTTCAAAGTTGCAGTTTCTGTTATTGAAAATGATGTATATTTGTTCATATTTTCTTATTTATCAAAATACATTTTTAAATTTTTTTCCATAATTTAATATTTCGTTTGTGTTTTGGGATACTTATAAGTAAACAGAAAAGAAAAAACCAGGTTATGGTAAATATTAAAACTTTTGCTTAGGAACTAATATTATTTATGACATCTTTTATTATCAAAAATTATTTTGGAAATCTCACGTATTTTTGACAAGAAAATCTTATTATTCATTGAAATTATAAATTGGAATTCTATCTTCTTCTTTTATGTCAGTATAACTTAGCTTCTTTTATGACATTTTGTTACATTTCTAGTTATTGTAAATTTTCTAACAACAAAGTTTCTATAACAACATTTTTTATTTTATCCATTTTATATCTTACCAATTTTAAATAATAAGAAAATTGAAACAGACAAACCTATTATCATAATTTGAAAACTTTTGTTCAATTTTTTTTTTTTTTTCCTGGTATTGAAATAAAGTTTTTTGAATAAAGTATTCAATATTTTTACCTTTATATTTTGCATTTTTATCTTTTATACTAATAGAATTATTTAATAAAATTTTTTATTTAAAAACTTTTGAATATCATATATATACATATAGTACTCATAAACCATTAACCGAAATAGTTTTTCATTTTTTTTAAATCTCTCGATATAGTATTTTCATATTAACATTTTATTGCTTCTAATCCATTAGTAAATTGCAGTTCATATTTTGATGTAACGAATTAGACAAAATAAAAAAAAGAAAATAATATTTTTCGATTACGATTACGATTATGATTTTACGATTTGTTTATCTTTGAGTTTTAAGTTAAAGGAATTGTTTATTTTCAAATTTATCCTAACAAATATTGTCATGTGAAATAAAACTTTTTCGTCTTTATTTGACTTCAATAGCAAAAAAAAGTAAATTTAGCCATTTAAGGTACAGGTTGAGAGAAATTAATATTGTAGTGTTATCAGTTGTGCATCTCTAGATTGTAACTGGGTGGAATTGGGTCGAGACTTGAGACACAGGTTTGAGAACACACAGCTTTATTTATACACGCACAAGCACCACACACATACAATATGCAACACATTTAAAGACCTCTAATTAAAGATTCGTGATATGATTCCACTTCTAAGTCGAAAATAAAGAAACCAAGGTATGCATTGGATGCGAAAAATATACTTCCTCCTTGATTGAGAGTCTGTAGGCCAACTTATACGCAGGTTCCGTTAAATATATTTCCTTTCAGGGTGAGAGTCTGTAAACTAAACGTTTCTCAACAGATGCGTGATTGAGCTGTACTAAACATTTCTTAGTGGCAGCGCGGGTTGCGCTGTACTTCTTCTCTGGTGAGAGTCTCGAGGCTTAACTGACCATTTTTTCCTGAACGCCACATGAGACGCTCTTGCAGTGCGTAGGAGGAAGCACGGTTACAATAGAAATTTGTGAAAATCTCTTGTTAAATCAGTGGAAGCTAATAAAAGTTTGACGTGTTTTTTTTTTATTTTATTTTTATTTATCTAATTCTTTTTTTTTTGCTCATCATCTGAAAAGAACTTGTTCATATTTAAAGCATCTGAAACATTCTTAATGTTATCAAATCTGCCAATTATTAAAACTAACAAATATAACACGGCGTTCGTAACCCTGTAAGCTGTGGGGTATGCAACATTTTTTTCTGGGGATTTTATTATTTTTTTCACTTTTTATTTCAAGTACTAGTTGTACTTCATATATTCTAATCATCGTTCAACTGCTAAAATATTATAATCTATTTGATCTGTAGTTTTTATCTCTTTCTTTTTCAAATGTGCTCCTCTCTTATTTGTATTCCTTTGGTTGCTAGAAAATACGAGCAACCAAAAAAAAAAAAAAAAAAAAAAAAAAAATGTATTTTAAAAAGGAATTCTTGTATTTTAAAAGGAATTTGTAAACTGTCATAGGCAGTGATTTCAAGAATTTCGAGTTTTAGAGTAGTTTCTTTATAAAGATTTCATTTTCACTTTCGTCAAATTCTTTTAACTGTTGTATTTTAAAAAAGCATTTGGATAAATTGAGATAAAGCAGCGTCAGCGACCACACATCTAAAAGTGCCAACTCAAGTCAACACGGCTTTGACCGGTTAAAGAAATAAAATACTTTTAGTTTTGGTAAATTTTATTAAAAGAAATAATTTGTGCCGTATTAAACGTGCGATATTTTAAATAACTCAGTAGCCTTAAATAATATAACTTAGCTCAATAAAGCAATTTTCCTTATAGATGAATTTCTACTAATTTTTTTTTCTTCTTTAATCTGTTAACATTTTAAAAATATACGGTACTTATCTATTAACGGTACCTTGGCGACAGACTTGGCGATTTTTAAGTGTCGCCAATCTTTATTAGTTGGAATAAAAATATTTTGAAAGCGTTTTGATTTTAAATGAAGTGTTTCATATATATTTTATTATTTGGAACAAAAATTTTAAGTGTAGATTGGCGCCAAATCTGTAGCTGCGGTTGGCGCGTGTGCTCTTTATTGGCGCAACTGTCGCCAAGGTACCGTTAATACGTAAGTACCAAATATAGTAATATTAACTTGGAAAATGAATTAAAAACTAATACTGCAAATTTTCTGTCTTATTTTTTTAATAACTTAACTAACGGCGTTAGTTTTAAACCTCGCGTCATTTGATGGCAAGAGAATCTGATGACAGGAAAAGAAATAAGGGTTTTATTGAATTAAAAATAACTATTAAAATTTTTTCCATAATTTTTGACTACGAATTTTCGGAAGAAAGTATAGCTTTTATTATGTCGAAAATTAAATACATGCTTACATCCAACAAATATATATATATTAGATAAACAAAAAAGGTGACTGAGTGGCTAGCTCTCTGACGCTCGGTGCCATAGACGTTTGTAGTGGTTATGAATCCACTTTAAAAAGCATGTCCGGTCTAATATAAGGTAGGGTTGACAACCCTACCCCCCGTAAAAAGTCATCGTCACGAGCTACCAGCGTCATCGTTTTACCTACGGGTGCTCCATCACAACAGAAGTGCCCCTCCTTCCATGAGACCAGCCACATGGATTAAATATAGTATATTAAATATCATCATCAGTGGCGTAACAGCCCCATGGTGAGCCTAGACCGTCTGTCTGCAGGCAGATTTCTAGACGGTAGATGATTCTTTTTACTGGGGTAGGGTTGTCAGCGCAACGCTCTACTGCCATATTAGATGCCCTCTACGGTAAAGTGGATTCTGAACCACTACAGACATTCATGGCATAACCGGGATTCAAACCCGAAACCTGTGGCACCGAACTCCAGAGCGCTAGTCACTCCGCCATTAAATGCCTGCATTAAATATATAGTATATCAAATACAATTAAAAATATAGATAAGTATAAGCATATATAAGACATATATATATATAGACATATATAAGTCCGAGTATTCTGTCTAGATGTTGTTGTCACCAAGTGATCTCACTTGAGATCCAAGAAGCAAAAGATTATACAAAAAAGACTGGTTATTTAAAGACTGGTTCTTTTATTGGATGCCTTATTAGTGTAGATATTTTACTTTTATGTACCTCCTAACTAATATAAACTTATTTTTGTTTATCGTTTTAACCATAAGAAATTATAAATAAAACTGCTTCAGAAAATAAAAAAACTGATTTTATGAAAATTATGAAATGTATATTAAAATAATCATATCTTCTTGATTCAGTTGGCATTTGACATTTTCATACATAAATGAATATGTATGAAAATGTCAAATGGCATTTTCATTTAGTTATATGATTATTATGATTTTCAAATGACATTGTCAGACATTATGGCATTTTCAATATAATTTTGAATTTTGATTTTGAATTTCTCCAAGAAAGTTATATGGAGGGTTTTTGAATCAATAAAAAATAATAAAAAATTATGTCTCTATTACTATATCATTAGTCTACATCTTAGTTCCTTCTCTGTCATTTACTGAATTATTAAACAAAAATAAAAAGAATTAATTTCATATTTAACTTTAAAGCTAGTGAATTATTCATAAAAATGATTTACTTAAATAATCTTTAAGGTGCTATTAAGTAATCACTTTACAAACAATTATCTCAAAAAACGTCATTATAACTTGAATATTAATCATGTTTGGGTTAAACGATACGGCTTATCTTTCAAGATAACACAAAAAAGAAACAAAATCACTTCCAGTCACCTAAAGATCAACAAAAAAGAAACAAAAAATGCTAACATGATGACAGGAATCTCTAAGTGAAATTTAATGTACGATGTCACTATGTCACAAAATATTACGTGACACCTACCCTCTCTATTACATCCATGTCCTCTATGTGATCTTTTAAGTCCTTTTAAATCTCCAGCTGTCAAAACCTATTAACTTTCTATCCAGGGTTAGTATCCTACGTGTTGTCACCAAGGTATATCAAATTTAATATGATTCAAGAAGAAATAATACACCCTGAAGATAAGGTTCTGTACCTCTAATATCCATATATATTGAAGGTTAGCCTGCACCTAATTTATGCTACGAACGTAAGTCGTTTTTTAGTATTTTTGGAGATTTTCTAGAAAACCTGTAACGGTCGCAATCATTTGCATGAATTTTTAACTCTCTCTGCATTAAAAATTCAAGGATAGAAACTATTAAAGGTATTGAATGATACATTTTAAAAAAAGATTTTAAGCCTTTACAGACCCAACCTTTTAAGTTCCTTTAAAGCTTTAACTGTCAAAAGGTTTTAAGGATTTAGTATTTGCAATACTGCTTCAGAGACGCTAATTCCTTGGATAGAATTTGCTAGTTTAAACGCAGGAGTGGTGAGATATAAGATTTAAAGTTTATAATTCGAATCTCTGTTATATATGCAAATAAATAAAACACCAAAATTTATGTTCGAAGAAACTATTAAAATATATTAAAATGATATGAAAAGAAGAGAGAGAAGAATGTTTTAAGCCTTTACAGACCCAAGCTTTTAAGTTTCTTTAAAGTTTTAACTGTCAAAAAGTTTTTGAGGGATTTATTTAGTCTTTGCAATAATGTTTCAGAGACGCTAATTCGGTGCATTGAGTTTGCTAGTTTAAACTCCTGCGTGGAGAGATATAAGATTTAAAGTTTGTCATTACAATCAATGTTATGATATGCAATAAGGTAGTGAATTATTCATAAAAATTATTTACTTAAATAATTTACTTTACAAACTAACCACTTTACAAACAATTTTCTCAAAAATGTCATTATAACTTGAATATTAATCATGTTTGGGTTAAACGATACGGCTTATCTTTCACGATAACACAAAAAAAAGAAAGAAAATCACTTGCAGTCACCTAAAGATCAACAAAAAAGAAACAAAAAATTCTAACATGGTGACAAGAATGTCTAAGTGAAATTTAATGTACGCCGTCACTATGTCACAAAATATTACGTGACACCTACCCTCTCTATTACAGCCGTGTCCTCTATGTGTTCTTTTAAGTCCTTTTAAATCTCCAGCTGTCAAAACCTATTAACTTTCTATCCAGGGTTAGTATCCCTCGTGTTGTCACCAAGGTATATCAAATTTAATATGATTCCTGAAGAAATAAGGAAGATCTTGTGCCTCTAACATCCATATATATTGAAGGTTAGCCTGCACCTAAATTATGCCGTGAACGTAAGTCGTTTTTTTTAGTCTTTTTGGGATTTTCTTGAAAACCTGTAACGGTCGGAATCATTTGCATGAATTTTTAACTCGCTGCATTAAAAATTGAAAGAAAGAGATTATCGAATGCATTAGAATGTTTTAAGCCTTTTCAAACCCAAGTCTTTTAGTTTCTTCAAAGCTTTAACTGTCAAAAAGTTTTAAGGATTTAGCATTTGCAATACTGTTTCAGAGAAGCTAATTCCTTGCATTGAATTTGATAGTTTAAACCAGGGGTGGCCAACCCAAATGATCTTGCGGGCCACTTTGGAAATGCATCCTATCTCCGCGGGCCACATATAAAATTATATATTCCCATATTAGATTTAGATCCACTATAAATATTTTTATATTCATATTACAACCTAAATATTTTTAATTTATATTCATATTAAAACAGGCAATATCTGTTATATTAGATGCTCTGGCTCTCGATGGGTTCGAGTCGGCGGTGCCATGGTTGTTTGTATGAATTCACAAACTGTAATATCGTATTTAATTATTCTCCGCGTGAGTGTATCGTTTACACGCCCCCCTGGTCGTGCAATAGATTGGTTTTTCACTACTTTGGTTTTCCAGCTATGAAATAAATATATTTTGTAAATAGGGTGATAAATCTTTTTACGGGTCGGACTAAAATGTTTTTGCAAAAAGGTAAATCTCACGGGTCGTAAAAATGTTCAAGGGTTGGCCACCCCTGGTTTAAACACGCATGCTTGGTGAGATAATAAAATTTAAAGTTTTCATTAGTATCACTGTTATAATATACAAATAAATAAATAAAACACCAACATTTACTTTCAAAAGTAACTATTAAAATATACTAGAATGTTTTAAGTCTTTACAGACCCAACCTTTTAAGCTTCTTTATAGCTTTTTAATCCTTGCAATTGTATTTAATCTTTGCAATACTGTTTCAGAGACGCTAATTCCTTGGATTGAATTTGTTATTTTAAGCGCATGCGTGGTGAGATATAATATTTAAAGTTTATCATTAGAGTCACTGTTATGAATAATAAATAAATGAATAAATGAAACATCAAAATTTAGGTTCGAAAGAAATTATTAAAGTATACTAGAGAAAACAGTTAAGTTAAATGTAGCTAAGACAATTAGTTTCTTTAAAACTTTAGCTGTCAAAAGTTTTAATAAGTTAGTCTTTGCAATACTGTATGCTGCTGGGTGACCAATTTGCAGCACTCTGGCATTTGGTACCACAGGCTCCAGGTTCGAATCCTGGCGGTGGCATGGATGTTTGTGAGTGGTTCGGAATCCACTTTAAACTGTAGGTTCCGGTCTGTTTAGCTCTCGTGTGCACAAGATGACCGTAGAGCGACAAGCCAAACTAAATTGCGACTAAAACTGTTTCAGAGACTCTAATTTCTTGCATCGAATTTGTTAGCATGGTGACATACAAGACTTAAAGTTTATCATTAGAGTCATTGTTATGATATACAAATAAATAAAACGCCAAAATTTAGGTCTAAAGAAACTATAAAAATAAATTAGAATGATATAAAACGAATGTTTTTCTTTTTACACACAAACCCTTTAAGTATCTTTAAAGCTTTAACTGTCAAAGGTTTCAGTAGTATTGCAATACTGTTTTTCATAGACGCTAATTCCTTGGATTGAATTTGTTATTTTAAACGCATGCCTGGTGAGATATAAGATTTAAAATTTATCATTAGAATAACTGTTATGGTATGCAAATAAATAAATAAATAAAACACCAGAATTTAGGTTCTGAGAAGCCCCTTTTTTCGGGTCATTTCATTACAGGTATGCTCCTGGTGCACCACACGTTTCAGCAAACAGTACTTCTTATAACTTCTTCAACTGTTCCCTAATTGTAAGGAATTTTTTAACTTAAATTCTTTTATTTTTATTTTGTAACTTACTTTTATTATAATTATATATTTATATATTATTTTATATTATATATTATTTATATTTATATATATTTTATTATAATTATATATATCATTTTTATAATATTTATTTTTTACTATACCATTTTAAAACTTTTATTTTATTTTTATCATATGGGGGCCTGAATGGCCGAGTGGCTAGCGCCCTGGCGCTCGGTACCACAGGTTTCGGGTTCGAGTCCCGGCGGTGCCATGGTTGTTTTTAGTGGTTCGAATCCACTTTAAACCGTAGTTCCCGGTCCAATAGGATCGTAAGAGCGTTGCGGGGGCATTGTTACCCGCGTCCGTGGCTTATCCATCAAGTTACACGCGCCCCTGGGTCATGCAAAGTGAGTACGTCTGTGCAGCGCTTGCCTTAAGGCATCCAAGACCAAGCTGTCTACGTGTTTGCCAGCTGCATTAGAGCAAAAGAAAATAAAAATAATTATATATATTATTTTTTACTCACGCCATTTTAAAGCAGCCAACTATTAATTGTGTTTTAAATTTATAAATTAAGATGAGGAAGTTAAACGAGTTTTATCCCCATTGGTACTCCGTAATCATTACGCCAGTTACCAGTGTTATGATATGAAGAAACTCATTTTAATAAAGTATTGTTATCCAATACTTTTATTACATATAAAGTCTCTAAGCTATATACTATTATACATTATTATAGTAGCAAGTAATAAAAATAATTTGTATTAATAAAAATAATTTGTACTTTTTTTTTAACTCTGAAATATTAAGATTTAGTGTAAATAAAAAAATGTAAAGATATAATATTTAGAGTAAATAAATGCGTTAGTCTTTACTAAACTTCGTTCAACAATACTTTTCAGTTCTGTGTTCCATGTTCAGCTACCATACACGTTCAGCAATTTATAACTGTTTATGGCTTCCGCAACTGTTCCCTAATTGTAACGAATTTTTAATTTTAAAAATTTTAAAATTTTTATAATTATTTATTTATTTTTTACCTTACTTTTTAATAATTATTTTTTATTTCCTGGGTACCATTTTAAATTTTTAGAAACTTTACTTTTTTATCGTACTAACACTTTACGCGGCCAACTATAAATTGTTACATAATAAGTATAATTAATTAAGATGAGAAGATTAAGGAGTCTTAACCCATTGATACTCCGTAATCGATTGGCCAGTTGGCAATTGCCATTCGTCAATTCAACTATTGTAGTTTCAGGGCCTGAATGGCCGAGTGGCTAGCGCTCTGGCGCTCGGTACCACAGGTTTCGGGTTCGAGTCCCGGCGGTGCCATGGATGTTTGTAGTGGTTCGAATCCACTTTAAACCGTAGGTCCCAGTCTAATAAGATCGTAGAGCGTTGCGGGGGCATTGTTACTCCGCGTCCGTGGCTTAGCTTCAAGTTACACGCACCCCTGGGTAATGCAAAGTGAGTACGTCTGTGCAGCACTTGCCTTAAGGCATCCAAGACGTCCATGTCTGTGTTTGCCAGCTGCATTAGAAAGAAAAAAACTATTGTAGCTTCACTCACTTCAAAACATTTGTTTGGTAGCGAATTCTTATTCTAATTCTACATAAGATCTTTTAAAATTTCATTTTTGGCATCATATAATTTAACGAAATGTCATTCTTCTTAGGCAGACATTAAGCACTGTATTATAATAGTTTGGTTTGTCACTCCACGGTCATTTTGTGCACACTTTAGGTTAATTAGACCAGGGACCTATAGTTTAATGTGGAGTCCGAACCCCTACCAATGATAAACCTAATTATCTTTAAATAATTATAGGCAATAAAAATATGAATATTTATTTAATTTAAAAAAAAAAAAATTCTAACTATTTGTATGCTTTCAGTTTTTCTGCATGTTGATATTAGAACTGCTATTTCTTAATTTATCTAAGTTAATATTGGGGTTGGGACCTGATTGATGGCTTAGTGGCTAGCGCTCTGGCCCTCGGGTTTCGAGTCCCGGCGGTGCAATAGATGCTTGCAGTGGTTCGGAATCACCTTTAAGCTGTAGGTCCCGGTTGAGCAGACAACCCTACCCGTAAAAAGTCAGCGTCACGGAACCAAGTCCGACTTCTACCTATGGGTGCTCCATCTGCCCTTCCCCTTTCCCTCTTTCCATGAGACCACGTGGGTTCTTGGACTTGGTCTAGATGTTGTTTACGAAGTGGGATAAAGAACCAACAATATTGTGGATAAATATATTTAAACAACAAGATCCATAAATTTCTTACGAAATACTCAACTCCCACAGGAATCTATTTTCTCACCGTAAATATATGCCTCAGTATTACCCTCTTTACACTTTTATTCTGTTATTTGATACGAATAAATTGTTTGAGTTTGATGTAATGGCAGCTTTGAGTACAATGAATAACTAGGATATTTCTATCCGTATTTTACTTTTCATTTGAACGCCTGATATTCACCACGTATGTACAGACATCAAGTTATATATATAACGAATGTAAAATCTTGGGATATTTAGAAAATACAAAAACTCAAAAATATATGAAAGATAAAAAGTATGTTTTTATATAAAAGTATGTTTTTAGATAAAAGTATAAAAGAATTTTGTGAAAGAGAAAAGTATGTTTACTTTTATATTTACTTCATATTGAAATAAATGTTCTAACAATTAAAAAATCTTTAATGTACGATCACTGTGCATATGATTATTTTTCACATTTAACCGTGATTCGCGCTAATCTTATTGATTCCTTTTTGAAAGGAACATTCTTTCAAAGGACTCGAAATTATCCCTGAAAGCACCGTAATTTGGAACTAACATCCCCTCCAAATGTGATTAGGAAGGGATTTTCAGATTTCTACCAAATCTTTGAACTCAACGAAGAGATTTCCTGGTCTTGTAGTGTGCAGGTTAGGCAGCCAGATTGTAATGGTGTGGTTGGGTCAAGATACTAGGGACATAGGGTATTCGCAGGGTGAGCAAATACCTGAGTGGGACAACTGATCATTTTACCTGAACGCCACAGGACAGTGCGTAGGAGGAAGCATGGCTACATCTTATAGTTTAATATGACTACACCTGGTATAGACATGCAAACTATTCAGGGGGGCTTGTTACAATTCGAACAGGAAACGATGAGCGGTTCTACGGCGAAATCAATCTATAGGCTGGACAGCTCTTCAGACCATGGAGGAGGGATGGATGGTACATCCTCCAGATACCAATTAATTATGCATTCAAAATTGCGGTGTTACAATTTCACCCAATTGATTCCTAAAAGTCCAACTTGTGGTTCAGTGGTAATGGGTTGCAGCTAAGCGTACAGGAGGGGGGCAACGGGCGTACCGGTTACGGAGTTCCAATATGGTTTTAACAACCATTAAAGCTACACATCTTAAAGTTAGTTAAAATATTTGCACTATTGAAGTTGCTCAAATTATGGAATAAGAATATAAATTAAAATTTTTAAAAATAAAATGTCTCCTGCTTGAGAACAATGAAAGAAAGCGATCGAAAGAGGAAAAACTAGCCGTACAATTAGGTGTCCGTTACATGATGGCAAAAAAAAAAAAAAAAAAAGAAAAAAAAAAGAAAGAAAGAAAGAAAAGAGAGAGAAAAGAGAAAAGAAAAGGGAAAGAAAATACATATACAATACAAAAATTACAATCTGCAACAAATACAAAGAGATACAAACAGGTTACATGGATTTAACACCAATGGGATACAAATCGGCTGCAACAAGCGCAGTCACCACTTTCACATTGAAGACTTTCTATAGTGATAGTGAAAATGTATGTTATAGTGTCTAGTGGAAATTTCCGTGCTTTTTCGTACATACACACAAATGCGATATATTATCCTAAAAGTATCCTTTGGATATTATCTTTATTATTCCTGAAAGTCGTTCTGGGAAGCAATATCCTCGCCTCATCATCCATTGATGTGATGTTCACCGCATACATAAAGTACGGATTTTTAACACAAAATAAATAAAACATTGCTAAAACAGTAAAAGATCATTCAGATCTAGACACAAAGATGTGGTGTAGTAGCTAACCATTAAGCAGTTCCAGGTAAATAAATTAATTAATATTTAATAAATAATATATATTTTTATGGGATTCATATAATACTGTGATTATATTATATCCACTAATTTTAAGAGATAGATTGTATTTATAAATATCTCCAGACGAGTTTGGTTCTTTTACTTGTAACACTTATCTTCAAAATGAGCAGTCATGAAGCCGAAAGAGTTCGAATAAGAAAAATGGGAATATCTTCATCTGCGCCAGAGTTGAAATGGAACAATTTTAGAGTTGGGGATTCGAAAACGTGATTAATGCCGGGACGATTAATATCGGCGGTGCCTACGCGGGCTGGGAATTACACGCATCGACGCCCACAATGGAGCCGCCTAGTTACCGATTCAGCTCTATTTTCGGACAGCATCGAAGGCATCGTTTGATTGAGGACCCAGTGCGGGGCGTTAAAATAAGGGGTGGACCCAGTTACGAGAAACTTTCAGGGGGCCATGGAAAAAGAAAATGAGAAAAAGTTTCATGCCAAATATCTATTGGAACTTATTTGAAATCTTAAATTTTTAGGTGTAACTGAAAAATTCATTAAATTAAAACTTTTATTAAGAATAAATGTATAATTTACTCTTGATAAGTTAATGAATTTTATTTAATTAATTTATTATATTAAATAATTTGTTTTAATTAATTAATTTATTTATTTTTATTGTATATAAGAAACAGCAGAAGAAAAAAAAAAAAAAGATTTCAACAATTTCAGGCGATTTTCAATACTTTTTTTTGTGATGGTATTTATTTAAAGTGAAATTCTCATGTTTGAATCTATTATGTTTCTGCAATGATATCGAAAATTCCTAAAGTTGATTTTTAATTTGTTGTGATTGTTTATTATTGTTGCAGCTTCTTCAGGAAATAGGCAGTTTTTAACAATTTTATTTTCGAAAGAAAAAAATTCTTTTAAGAAAAATTAGAAAAAAAGTTTCTAAAATAGCGATTAACATAATAATTACTTTACACTAATAAGATAGACCTAAGCATAATGTAATTGTTTGGTACAACTGTCGACCAGCGCTTTGTCCCTCGGTGCCACATGTTTCAGGCTCGAGTCCCGGTGGTTCCACGGATGTTTGTAGTATTTCGGAACCCCTTAAACACCTTGTCTAATATGAATGTTGGGCGTACGGTTGACAACGCTACCCTTTAAAAAAAAAAGTAACCATCTCCTATCTCGAAATATGCCAATAGATCGTGTAGGCCAGTCTGGCCTTGGCCCACCATGGGCTGTAGGGACAGGGTTTGGTTTGCCGCTCTACAGCCATTTTTTACATACTTTAGGTTAATTAGACAGGGACCTACAATTTAACGTGGATTCCGAACCACTCACAAACATCCATACCACTGCAAGGATTCGAACCTGAAGCCTGTGATACCATAGACCATTCCTGAATCATCCATATGCATCCAAAAATTTAAACCTATCTGGACCTGTTCAAACTAAGAATGGTGTTTTTTTTATATTTACATTATTTATTTAGAGTTTTCATATTAAATGAAACAAATAAATCGATATTGAATGATATAGCATGAAAAATGAATCTTTCATGTCTCTCCAGTTTGTTAATTCTTCCCTCAATAATGAATTTTAAAAAGTATTATAATTGATGAAATTCTTCAAGAATGGTCACATATTTTTTTCAAGAATGGTCAACAACATCCATTGTTATGAGTTCGTCTTTGATAATATATAATTTTTGTTTCTTTTTTTCTACTGAAGCCACAGATGATAAAAGATATTTTTGCCCTACTTGTATGGAAAGTTCAGATTTGCTAGTATTGGAAAGTTCATATTTGGAAAATTTATATTTGTAACTGAATAATTTTTGACATTTAATTAAATGCTTAGAAGCGCAGCAATTTTAATGTACTATATATCAGTTGGAAATTTCGAGATACATTTTCTAATTATTTAAATAACATACTATAAGATAATAATAATGATAAAAAGTAGAGAACTTAATCAACTTCCTTTTCATATAACTCTCCCAAATTTCCAAAATCGGCTCTTTCACTTGTATAATTATGACTATGAATTATTGGTTTTAATTATTGAACTTTTGCTAAATACTTGTAAAATTTTAATCATATTCATTCAATTTAAATCATTCAATATTTAAATGGGTATTATACTTATAACTAGAATTTAAAACACTTTTTACAACTTGAACAAATATCATATTACTCTAATAATATTTTTTTCATAGTTATATTTAAACTATACATTATGATAAATATCATTCAGCAATAAGGCACTGAAGACTCTGTTGTTCGGCTGCATCCATATTTATCATGTATGATACTAAATGATATATTCTTTGTACTACTAAACATAACGGAATGTATCTATTTCCACTAGCTAAATTATTCATGTATTGTTACAAATAGTTAAAAATTAACATTTCTTTTCTCTTGAAAGACTTGCATTTATAATTCAAGGACGAAAACTTCTTACGATCGCTATGCTTATACATTTTTGAGGAGAAAATTTTCTATGTAAAATTGAAACATAGCCGGATTTACATACTAATTTGGATAGTTTTTATTTATTTATTTCCCCAAACTATGAAAATAAAGTTGCAGAAATTAAAATGAAGCAAATTTTGAAGTTTAATTCAATTTAAATCAATAAGGAGATATAAATAGACCTTTAGATTAACCACTTTTACTTACTTCAGTACCCTTATACTCACCCACTACTTACAATACTTATACAATACATTACTACTTATTATACCCATACGTTACTACTTACTATACTTTTACTATACAATACATTATTACTTACTTACTTATGCATCACTTAAAACACAATATCTGTTAGATTATTGTAACCTTTTCTATAAAAAAAAGGAATAACTTAACTAGTAAAACAGGAAAGTGTAATATTTCTTATTAACTTACATACAAAAAAACATATTAACACACATAATTTATAAAATATAAAAAAAATATTAAATAAAAAGCTTTCCCAATTATTCGAGTATTTTTTGTACAATTATAAATTAAATAGCAGATGTAATGAATGGTGTTATGAAGCACTTATTTTAAGAATGAAATGTCATCAATGTTTTCAAGTCAAAACGCTAAATTGTAATTAAAATAATATCATCATTGATCCCTTTTCTTTTATACTACTTACAATATCTGTTATTAATTGTTAAGATTAATACTTACAATATCTGTATTGTAATCTTCCCTCTAGACAATCTATAGAAGGAATACTTTAACTTAACTAGCTCGATGATATAATATGATGACAATAATATTTCTTATTAATTTGTATACGAAAAAATATAGCAAAAAAAATATAATGTGTGTAATTAGATATATTATTATAAAGATAGATAATAGATATATTTTTATAAAATATAAAAAATATTAATTAAAAATATTTCACAATTATTTGAATATTTATAGAATAATTATAAAGAAGCAGAAAGTAGACAGCAGAAGTAATGAGTGGTATCATAATGCAACTATATTAAAAATAAAAATGTCTTCAATATTTTTAAATTACAATTAAAAATAATATCATGATGTGGACCCCCTTTGTCTTAAGTGATATACTACTTACAATATCTGTTATATTATTGTAATCTTTTTCTATAGATAATCTGTCGATGAAATACTTTTATGATAATACGAGGGTAACTCTGAAATTTTTTGAGACAGTGGCAGATGACAAAAGCAGGAAAAAAATTTGTTAAATTTGTAAATTTGAACTCTTTTATGGGCGCAGACAAAAATTTGTGGCAACAATTATAATTTAGCTGTCGTAGAATAGATTTTGGAAGACAGGAAAATGGAATTGATGCGAGAGCATTATCGCGCTATGGTTTTCTACGATTTCCTTGAGACCTTCATCAGCTGTAGTTCCAGAAAATGTGTCGACCATACAGAAAATGTGTCGACCATACAGAAAATGTTAGTCGATGATAATCGTGCCACTTCCCAAATGATACAGAAGAAACTTAACATTGGATCCGCAGCTATGCATAGAATTATTTATGAACTACATGTGAAAATTAGTTTGTCGTTGGGTCCCACATAATTTAACAGAACACCAAAAAATGGAGCGTGTCAAATTCTGCAAAGAAACCATAAAATTACTTAACGATGGTAGACACCGCCTTATTTCTAAAATCACAACTGGTGAGGAAACTCACATACCGTTTTTTGACATTCTAACACGACAAGAAAGTAAAGTATGGGTCTTTGAAGATGACCACAAACCGTCAATGGTGAAAAGAAATGAGCAATGAAAAAAGTAATGCATGCTGTTTTCTTCAGAAGTAGGGGACTGGTCAAAGCCATCAAGCTAAAGGGACAGAAGACAGTCACAGCTAACTGGTACACCACTAAATGTCTTCCAGAAATACTTCGCGAAGTAAATGCAAGGGGACACATGCTTCACCATGATAATGCATCTTCTCATACGGCAAGATCGACATTCGAATTTCTTAAATAAAAACACATCAAAGTGATAGAACATCCACCCTATTTCCCTGATCTTGCTATGTGTGACTTTTTGACATTTTTTAATCACAAGAAAAATTTACTTGGTCGCCGTTTTCATTCCAAAGATGAGATTGATGAGGCTATAAAAGCATATTTTTCATCAATTCCAAGAAATGGATGGCGTGAAGCATTTATTCTTTGTAAAAACCGTCTGCAAAAGTGTATTGATGTTGAAGGGGACTACTTTGAACACTCTTAAAATTTGGTAAGTTTCGGAGTGACCCTCGTATAATATGAGGATAATAATATTTCTTATTATATTTGTATACGAAAAATAAATATTAACACACATCAATTATAAAAATATAAAAATATTAATTAAAAATATTTCACAATTATTTGTATATTTATTGAATAATTATAAATGGAATACCATATGTAGTGAATGGTATTGTGTTGCAACTATATTAAAAATGAAATGTCTTCAATATTTTCAAATCAAAATTCTAAATTAAAAATTAAAAATAACATCATAATGTGGATCCCTTTTTCTTTTAAGTGATTTACTACTTACAATATCTGTTAGATTATTGTAATTTTTTTTTGTAGATAATCTATGAAGGAATACTTTAACTTAACTAGTACGATAATATAATATGAAGAAAATAATATTTCTTATTAATTTATATGCAAAAAAAAAAAAATATTAACACACATAAATTATAATATATAAAAAAATATTAATGAAAAATATTTCACAATTCTTCGAATATTTATTGAATAATTGTAAATGAAATAGCAGACGTAATGAATGGTATTATAAATTAATATATATAACTATATTAAGAATCAAATGTCTTCAATATTTTCAAATCAAAATGCTAAATTAAAATTAAAAATAATATCATGATATGGATATTTGGAAATCTTCGATTAAAATCGTTTTGTTACTTTAATTTACTTCAAAAAAATGGTTTTTTTTTTTAAAAATATGCATTAATTTGGTTCTTTTTGCACAAAAGAGTTCCATAAAAACTTTTGCTTTTATTATTATTGTTTTTATATAACATTTTCTAGAGTAAGACGAAAAATATCATTTATTTATTAATTGTATAAATTATAACAACATTCCTTGAGATTTCCTATAAACATTTATTTTATTAACATTCCTAACAAGTAATCGATTCATAAAATTTAAAAACAGATAATTAAAATAATAATTACTGTTTAAAATAGTAATTTATTCAGTTATTAATAAATTATGAACAAGTGTAATTATTTTATATTAACAAAAATTAAAGTTTCGTTTATGATATTTGTTCTACAAAAGGAAAATTATCATATGTGACAGCTCATAGATGGCAGCACAAATATTCCTCATCTAATTTAGAAAAACTCGTGCAGCCATCTATAGGTCATTTAATTCACTAATAAAATCCAGAGTATAATTTGAGTTGACTATACATTTTTTTATGGGATACATTCTTCACAAAACACATAAAATGAATTAATAAATTCAATTTTAGAATAAAATTTCAAAGATAAAAACTTTTGAATTATTGTGGCAAAAATTTAAAGATTTTGTTAATTAGTTTTTAGTTTTGATTTATATTATTGATTTATTATGATCCTAATTGATTTTGATTGTATATTGATCTCAATATCGTGTCTCCTACGGAATTTATTACTTAACTTTATTTTTCAAATATTTATATTCTAATTTGTTATCTTCCTTCCTACCCTTATCTCTGTAAAAAAAAATGCAAAAATTCACTTTAATTAATAACTTTAAAAAATCGTTTTCTAACTGTTACTGAATATTTTTATTATTTTTTGAAATTTTTATTTTTGCAAGTTTCTGTTTTCCAGGTTTTAAAAAAAATTTAGTAATATTTGTTAAATAGATTTGGTTTTGGATTACTTTTTAAGCTGATAAACGAAATTATGTGGATGTGTTTGATTTAGAAAATTAAAAGGAGATATCCTTCATCAGATTTCCTTAAAAATAAATTTAAGAATGGTTTATATTTTACCAAACTGTTTCTAATTTTTTTTTCTTGTTTATTGTACAAGTTTAGGAGATCACTGTTTTAAAAGTTGTATTTTTAATGGATGTAAATTGTTAAGTATATGTTTTAAATAATTCAAAAAAATTATTCCTTTTTTTAATCCTTTGAATTTTTAAAGTAAAATATACCAATAAAATATATTTATTAACCCACTAGCATTATTTACATAATTTATAATCTATTGTAGAACAGTTGAACATACATTTTAGCAAATAATTGTAGTTATAAAATGCCAATAAAATATATTTATTATATATATTATTTTATATTTATTAAATTTTTAAATTAAAATACACCAATAAAATATTTTTATTAACCTGTTAGATTTGTTTACATAATTTATGTTTTATTATGGAACAGTTGAACATGTATTTTTGTGACAAATTGTGGTTATAAAAGTGCATTTAATTTATAATATTATATTAATTGAAAAGTACAATGGCATTTTTAACAAATTATAATACATATTTAAAAAATATATGCTAATAAGAAAGCGAATAAATAATGAATAAAAGAATAAATTAAATATTAAAACAAATACAAATAAACATAAAAATATATTTTTGTAACCCGGAAATATCATTTTTGCAATGAGTGCACGATCCCTGAAAGGAAGATGTGGGAAACGTAATTTTAACCGCCGAAAGCTTGCAGAAAGGAGTTTTGTGTGTCCATTGCAGAAACGTCAGTAATTTTGTCAGTAAGAGTGCTGTGAGGGTTCTTTTCAATCCCAGATTGTTGACAAAACTTACAGAAAATGACGGAAGAAAGTGAAAACTTACCCTACCTCTTTCCCCACGAGGTATGTGTTTACTCATAGGCTTCAGGACTGTTAATTAGAAAAAAAAATATATTTTATTTGTAGATCGTGATATATTCTTTGTATACTTTTAAGTGGAAGGAAGTTTTAAATATATTTAAAAGTAGATGTAGGGCAAGCTTTGCATTATTTTGATCTTTTTTTTAAGAAAATAAAATAACTTGCTAATATATTGAATGCATTTTATAGTTCGTTCATAAAAAATTATTAAAAAGTAAAAATAATTATTTAAAACAAATTTAATTTTCTTTTATATTTGGATTAGTTGCAATGTATGGGTTGTTTCCAAATTTAAAAAAAAAAAAAAACAAGCTATAAGAATACTACTAATTTATAGTTTAAATAAAAATAAGAAATAAGAACTATTTTAATAGAAAAGAATTCCTCTTAATTTTTATTATATAGTTTGTTATATAAATTCCAAATATTGATATATTTCAAAGTTTATGCAATGTTATTGAATAGAAATATACGAATATTGAATTAATAAACAAATCTGTAATAAGGATATTTACAAATTTTCTTAGATAAAAATAATTACCCTATTTTTTAATAAAAAATGATTCATCCTAATTTCCTATTATATAGTTTGCCATTGTATAAACTTCAAATAATTATATATTTAAAAGTTTATTTAATGTTATTAAATACAAATACATAGATATTAAGTATAAAACAAGTTTGGAATAAGGTATACTTACTAATTAAATAGTTTAGATAAAAATAGGAAAATAATTACCCTATTTTTTAATAGGAAAATAAATTCTAATTTTCTATTATATAGTTTGCCATTATATAAACTCAAATAATGATACAGCTATATTTAAAAGTTTGTGCAATGTTATTGAATAGAAATATATAAATATTGAATTGATAAACAAATCTGGAATAAGGGGATACTTACTAATTTATTATTTAGGTAAAAATAAGAAAATAATTACCTATTTTTAATAAAATAATTAACCTTAATTTTTTTTATTATATAGTTTTTGCTATTATATAAATTCCAAATATTGATATATTTTAAAAGTTTATGCAATGTTAATTAATAGATTTATAGAAATATTGAATTAATAAAACTACTGATATTATTTTTTAAATTAATATTTCCTTTTAAAAATTACAATGCTTTTTTTTAAAATTTTTACTGATTAATAAAATGTATAATTTACTAATCTCGTAATCATTCATTGTATTTAGTATACATCAATTAAAAAAATAAATATTTAAAATATTTTATTAGCATTTTATGCGTTAAAGTTTTTTATTTTTGTTTAAAAAAATTTGAGTGTGAAATTTACTTTGTTTAATGTACTTAACATCAAAATAATTTAAAAATATTAGAGGGGAAAAATTTATCTACTATTACTATTGCCTGCTTAGATATCTGAGTTTAATTAAATTCATTCATTCTACATATTTCACATATTATAGTTAGTTTTTTAAGTAATAGATTTTACATCACTCAAATTTTTTAAAGCTCAAAAACTTAAACGGATATTATTATGAACAGTTTTATTTATGGCTAATTTTTTATGACACTATTTATGACTAATTATTTTTAAGGCTATATTTATGGCTAATTATTATGGCAATATTTATGGCTAATTAAATTTATGGCAATATTTGTGACTAATAATTTTTACGGCGTTATAATCGCGATGGCTAATTGTATTTATGGCAATATTTATGACTAATTAATTTTATGCCAATATTTTATGACTAATTATATTTTTATGGCAATATGTAATGCTAATTATTGTTATGGCAATATGTATTGACATAATATTGTTATGGCAATATTTCCAAGAACTAATAAATTAATAACTAAAGTTATAATAAATTAATAACTTTAACTTCGGGCAGTATTCCACTCAAACTGTAGTGACAATTAATCAAAAGGAGGGGATGTTATATTGTAAAAACTATATCATCACAATGTTAATATAATATCGTTGTATAAAATGAAACTCTATAACACAAATAAACGATACGCTTCCTTTAAATGTCTGAACGTCTTTTGTTCGTGAAGAATAAATGAACGTCGTTTAGCTCAAGCATTCATAAAAAGTGAGACGAAAGATCGTACTTAAGCGAGATGAATGACAATGTGCTTTATTGAAGAAAGAGAATTTTGCGATATCGCATCATTGCTCATTTATGAAGAAAGAAAAATGCATCATTTTATCAATGGATCCCATTTTTTATAAGTCTGGGTTTAAAAATGATTTACATCTTATTCTTATAATATTTCACTTTTTTTTTTTAATGTGTGAAAACCATACGGATATCCTTTAATTTGTTTTCAAAGCTCGGCATTTACATTTCTAAGCGCAAATCATACGCATTTATTTTATTACTTTTTGCATGAAGCAAACTGGCCTTGCCACTCGTATAATAAGTTACTGTCTGATGGTCAATTGGCTAGCGCTCTCGCCGTTGGTTCCTGCAAACATCTTGGCTATACTAGACGGCTTCAAGAAGAGGAGACCACATTCAGGATTATGGGAACATTTTAATTTTATTTATAAGAATTTATATAAAATACAGAATTCTGGATTATAATAATTCACGGAATTCTGTAAATTTAAGATTTAAAGAATTTACAGAAAAGTAAGACTGATTCTAAATGCACGATTAAATCGCATTACAGTTCATTCAGGTCAAGAGATTTTCAGAGTTCTCAGTATACGTTGGGGGGAAGCTAAAAATAAGCAGTCTGCACGGCAAACCTTAATTATTATATGATGTTGCTACGCAAACCACAAGTGGCTCGTATATACATTAGAATGATCCATATATATATATATACAAAATAATGAAGACTCTGGATTATTATACAAAGATATGAAAAATTAAAGTAAAATTTGATCACAGGTGCACGATTAAATAACAAGTACAGTTCACTCAGAGATAGGACATTTTCAGATATACGTCGAATCTCCAAAAATACTTGATCTGCGGCAGATGCTTGGTATCACATGGCGTGATATACTAAACCACAAGCGGTTCACACTTTGAAAACAGGCGGATACTTTAGAGAAAAAAAAAAAATAAAAACAACACACTTCTGGTCGACACATCGCAGAATTCTCTTCTGCTCACTCAAAGCTTCTTCTTAAAAAAAAAATCCGTCAAGAAAGATGGGGGTCAGTTTCCCTCAGCTTCTCATTCAAGGAGACATTTTTTAACTCGCTGAGATGTCTCACCCATCACGAAGGAACAACTCACAACTCATGGTGGTTAGGAGCAAGTCATCACGATGGAACAACTCAACTCACTTCTAGTTCATATTTCACTGTAACTGTTTTCGACCTCTGAAAGTCGCACAGACATAATCACCTGAGACTTTCATGAGTCTCATTATACACTGATTATCTTGTCATCGGATTTGAGTGTTCTCATTGAAGTTTACAATACACTAGTGCATGTAATATAACTAATCACAACACTGCTTGTCTGCGGTCAGAATTTGAATGATAGGGTGTTATTATGTATTTGCCAAAGTAACATGCATTTGTTTCCACCGGAAACAATAAGAAATGCTGCAATATTTAATTTTTCGATTTCAATGAGATTTAATTATTGATTTAATTATACTTCATATTCATTTAATTTTTATGATTATTCATTTATATTTAAGTATTGATTTAATTATATTTAATTATTTAATTATTGATTTAATTATATTTAATTATATCTAATTATTATTATTTAATTGCTGATATTTATTTATTTTTAATGATATTTTCTCTTTATATTCAATACGATGTTCGAAAGCAACATGATAATAAGGCACGACTAATAGCTTTCCATCTTTTCAAATATTTTTTACTTAAAAAAATATTTTCATGATGAAGAAGTTCTCCTATACAATTTTTTATGATTTCGTCTTATAGCCATAATATCAGCGAAAACGATTGTAGAAGTCATTTTAAATAGATTTTAAAAAGTGGTTAATCATTGTTTTTATTTTTTAATTTAAGAAAATAATTCTTTCAGGGTGATGATATCACAAAATCAATTTAAAAAAATAAGCCTAAACATAAAAATAAGAAACAAATAATAAATGCATAATTAATAAAAGAACTGCATTATTTAATTGTAATATTGAGATATTTATTTCAAATATTTTTCAATTCTTTATACCAAAAATTTAGTGCATCATTTTTTAGTTAAAATAGTTTATTTTCTTTTTACAAAGGGTTTCCTCAAAATATTTCGATTTTAATTTCAATCTTAGAAACTCCCCTCACAGGCATGTTTTCTATCTTTTAAATTCAAAAAAATTACAGGAATCAGAAACATTTCATAAGCTTTAACGACGAACTTCCACATAGAAATCTTTAGCCAAAATTCACTAAGCAGATTATTCTGACTTTCCTCGAGAATATTATATCTACCAGAAGATCCACTGGATTACATCCAAGAGAGCTGCCTCTCAAAATAACTGGGTCTTCTGCACACCCAAAGCAAAAGTTTCTCCTGACAGCCAACATGTGACGTCAAACAGCACGTGACAGTTTAAAGCGGGTAAATATTTCAAATGAATGTATTTTTCGACTTTATTTCAAACTGGAAACTTAACAGATCAAGGTATGTATTTTCAATAACCATAATTACAATAGTTTTTTTTTTTTTTGCTAATGCAGCTGGCAAATACTTGGAGCAGTTTACCTGCAAGGGCTGCACTCGGCATATCCGGCGGTGCGTGCGGCCGAAAATATCTGACGTGGTGTAACAATACCACCGCAACTCTGTACGATCCTGTTTCGGACCTAAGGGTTTACGGATTCAGTGCCACTAACATTCATGGCACCGTCCGGGACTAGAACCCTGTGCAATGATCCGAGCTAGAGGCG